>JAUZSW010344414.1:0-24725 GCA_034780735.1 Hyalogyrina grasslei
GTGTGTGTTAAATTGCTTTGTTGTGTTTTTCATATATCTTTATCCTACTATAGCATAGGGGGGGGGGCAAAGAGTCAGTATATAAAGTGTAAATATATAGATAAATTTTGAATAGTGATCTGATGCTTTTTATATACAAAGCAAAAACATCCTGTATACAGGACATTTTTGCTTTTGAAAATCATAAAGAAAAAACTCTATCTATTTTCCACCGTCAAGCTCTTCTTGGAGCTTTTTGAGTGTGTTCCATTCTCCATCACGTGCAAGTTTTGCTTGTTTGCTCCATGTGCCTGGATCATGACTTCCTAGTTTATTTTCTTCAAGGAGCGTCGCTAGTTTTTTCACATCTGCATCAGCAAGCTCTGCATACGTTGTTATACTATTTGTTGCAAAGAGTTCTGCAATTTTTGGTCCGATGCCTTCGATTTTTGTGAGATCGTCCTTTTCTGCTTTGGGAGTCTTAGCTGTTTCTTTTTTCTCTACTGGCTTTGCTGATTTTTCAGTCTTCTTTGCTGGTTTCACAAGATGCTTCTTACTGATCTTTTTTGGCATAACAGCCTCTTCTATTTTAATACCTTTTCCTGGTGCAATTTCTGAAAGTGCCACAATTGTTGCACGTGCAACATTTAACTTGTTTGACGTACCAAATGACTTTGACACAATGTCACGCACACCCAAGAGGCTCACAACGACACGTACGGCACCGCCTGCGATAATACCACGACCTTCCTTGGCAGATTTGAGGATAATTCTTGCACTTCCAAGTTTCTTTTCAATGTCATGCGTAATTGTCGTTCCGTCAAGCTCTACGGTAATCATTTTTTTCTTTGCATCAGCAAATCCTTTCTGAATTGCCTGCGAAACATCTGTGCCCTTGCCAACACCAACGCCTACCTTGCCTTTACGATTTCCGATGACAACAGTTGCGCGAAAACGAAAGCGACGTCCGCCCTTCACAACACGTGTTACACGTGCAAGGTCGAGTAATTTCTGCTCAAATTCTGGTTTTTCACGTCGTGCAAACTTTTTACGCTTGCGTGTTTTGTTCATTGCCATAAAAAATACGTATTCTACAAAAAATTAAAACTTGAGACCACCTTTGCGAGCTGCTTCAGCAAAAGCCTTTACTTTCCCATGATATTTATATCCAGCGCGATCAAAAACAACATTTTCAATCTTTGCTTTCTTTGCTTGCTCTGCAATATATGTCCCAAAAGTACCTGCGCCCTCTTGTGTGTTCTTTGCGCCTTTTGCATGTCCCAAACGAGCGCCAACAAGTGTTGTGCCTGTGGTATCGTCAATAATCTGTGCCGTCATCGTTGTCAGTGAACGGAAAACTGTCAACCGTGGTAATGTCGCTGATCCAGAGATGCGTGCGCGTACACGACGAGCCCTCTTCTTTCGCTGATTGTTTCGTGATGTTTTCATATTCCTCTATTTAAAATTAACCAGCAACTGCCCTCTTGCCCTCCTTGCGTCGAACGATTTCATCATCGTAATGAAATCCCTTACCCTTGTATGGTTCAACAGGTTTAAGAGAACGTATTTCTGCTGCGAATTGTCCAACCTTTTGTTTATCGATGCCACTCACAGTAAGTTTCATTTTCTCGATTTCTATTACCAATCCTTCTGGAATATCTAGCAACACAGGGTGTGAAAACCCAAGCGCAAGATCAAGTGATTTTCCTTTGAGTGCCATACGAAATCCGACACCGTCAAGCAAAAGTACTTTTTTGAATCCATCTGTTACACCAATAATCATATTTTCAATCAAACGTGCTGTTGTTCCCCACATTGCCTGTGCAATTGCAGCGTTGCGTTTTTTTTCGACAACGACAATACCGTCCTCAATTTTCACTGCAATAGCATTGTGAAGAGGTATTTGTAATTCTCCCTTCGCACCCTTTGCAGTCACCGTTTGACCATCTGTAGTAACTGTTGTACCATTTGGGATTGTGATCGGTTTTTTTCCAATACGACTCATAGTTCTAATTTAGATACTTTTTTACTTACCAAACCTTGCAAATCATCTCACCACCGAGACCTTTCTTTCGAGCGACTGCTCCAGTCATTACGCCCTGGGATGTTGATATGATAGAGATGCCATGACCATTTTTGACCTCATGAATATCAGTATTTCGCACATAACGTCGCTGTCCTTGCTTGCTCACTTGTTGCAATCCACGAATCTTATGTGTTTTACGTGCATGAGACAGTTGTATATACTCGAGCATAATCGTCAAGTCAGCGATTTTTTCATTGTCAGGATGCACAACACGTGTAACCTCGCCCACAAAACCTTCGCGCTCAAGTACACGTGCAATTGCAAATTTTACTTTTGACGCTGGCATCGTCACGCTTGCGTGGCGGGCAGCCTGCGCATTACGTATACGTGTCAACATGTCACTAATTGCATCAACCATAGAATCTCTTTTTAGAAAAATAATCTTTACTTATAGTCTCGTCTCTCTTACCAACTACTCTTACGAACACCTGGTATTTCACCCTTACTCGCAAGTTCTCTAAAGCACATACGGCAAAGTCCAAACTTACGCATATAGTATCGCTTACGCCCACATTTCCAACAACGATTCACTTCCCGTGTAGAAAATTTTGCTTTTTTCTCTGACCGTGCGACGACTGATGTTTTTGCCATAATATCTCTTTAGAACTTATTTATCTTCTTTTCGTAGGGGCACGCCAAGAATACGATATAATATATCCGCATGTTCTTGCGACTTCGCTGTGCTCACAACAGTAATCTGCAATCCTGAAATATACCGTACTTGCTCCGCAACAATCTCTGGAAAAACCGTATGATCAGTGAGCCCGATATTCAAATTTCCATTTTGGTCAATTGTACTCTCAACAATGCCTTGAAAATCACGAACACGTGGCAATGCAACATTGATAAGTCGTGTCAAGAAGTCCCACATTCGTGGACCACGTAGCGTTACTTTAATTCCGACCGCTTGTCCTTCACGAATCTTAAATCCCGCAATAGACTTTCGCGCTTTTGTTTTGATAGGATGTTGCCCGACAATCGTTTCGATTGCTGCATATACCTCTTCGATTTTATCGGATTCTTTGATGATTTTTCCAATACCAACATTGACAACAACTTTTTCAATACGCGGTACCTCCATCACATTATCAAAACCACACTGCTTTGCGAGGTCAGCGACGTTTTTTTGATAGATTTCTTTAATTGATGCTACTGTGTTCATGATCCTTATTCTCACTTTATAATTTATGCGATATCTTTACCACTTTTCTTTGACACACGGACTTTTGTACCATCCTTGTCGATACGAAATCCAATACGTGTCGGTTTCTTCGTATCTGGACAAACGACCATGACGTTTGATGCGTCGATAGGCATTTCCTTCTTGACACGCTCACCTTTTTGCATCGCCTGGGTTGGTTTGATGTGCCGCGTCACAATATTAACCTTTGCAACAATCACCTTTCCTGTATCTGCCAAAACACGCACTACTTCACCGCGCACACCGCGATCTTTGCCTGCCATGACTTCAACTGTATCTCCTTTTTTTATCTTCAACATATCTCGTTTGTTATATCATATTCTCACTAAAGTACTTCTGGTGCAAGTGAAACAATTTTATTATAGCCTCGTTCTCGCAATTCGCGTGCCACTGGGCCAAAAATACGCGTTCCTTTTGGCTCCTTGCTCGCAACATCTACGATCACCGCAGCATTTTCATCAAAACGGATATATGATCCATCCTTACGATGATACGCCTGTCGTTGACGTACGATCACCGCTTTCACGACATCGCCAGATTTCACAGATGCACGCGGATCGGAAGTCTTTACACTTGCAACGATGAGGTCACCGATTCGTGCATAACGACGACGTGATCCACCGAGTACCTTGAAGCACTCAATCTCACGTGCGCCAGAGTTATCTGCTACTTTTACCCATGTTTCTGCCTGAATCATAAATCCCTTTTAATGATATACTACGTTTATTTCCCTACTACTGCAAATGATTTGTCTTTGCTCCGTGGTCGTGTCTCTACAATTGATACTGTGTCGCCTATGTGGTGCGCATTTTCTGCATCATGTACCTTATACTTCTTTGTTGACATATACTTTTTTTGGTACTTTTTATGTGTCTTGAGTGTACCTACGGCAACGACAATTGTCTTGTCCATTGCGTCACTCACGACGACACCATGTAACGTTTTGTAATTTTTCTCTGTTGTCATAATTATATACTAGTAAATACTACTCTATTCTACATTTCGCTTCGCGCCAAGAATTGTCAACGTTTGTGCAATCTCTTTTTTGAGGGCACGTTTGATATGCGTTTGCTTATCACCACCGTGCAAAGCAAATGCCTTTTCTTGCACTTGACGTTGCAAATCCCGAGCATGCTCTTTCAACTCTTTCACAGTCTTCTTTTGTAGTTCATTGATTTTCATAAATCATCTTTATGCTATATCATTATTTTTTTGCAACAAATTTTGTTTTTACACCAAACTTGTGCCCTGCCAAACGAAATGTCTCCCGTGCTATCTCCTCATCAACACCATCAATCTCAAACATGATACGTCCCGGGCGGATCTTTGCTACATAATGATCAACAACACCCTTCCCTTTACCCATTGGTGTTTCATCACCTTTTTTGGTCATAGGATGATCAGGAAAAATACGAATCCAATAGCGCCCTGTCCGTTGCATCTCTCGCGTAATCGTACGTCGTGCAGCCTCAATTTGTCGCGCTGTGATGAGACCTGGTGTCACAGCCTTAAGTCCATAACTTCCAAAGGCTACTGTAATCCCGCGCCCCGCCTCACCTGATGGCAATCTTCCGCGGTGCATTTTTCGATGTTTTACTTTTCGTGGCATCAACATAATCGTTCTTTTATCGTTTGAATTCTCACAGAGAATCTATTTTCTGTTATTAAACTTTTCCCCTTTGTAAATCCATACCTTTACACCAATTGCACCATAGGTTGTCCGTGCAACGTCACGTGCAAAATCAATGTCTGCACGTAAAGTATGTAATGGGATTCTTCCACGCGACAACCACTCCGCACGACTCATTTCTGCACCGTTCAAACGTCCTGATACTTGAATTTTTACACCTTTCACATTTCGACTCTTTTCCACCTGTTCAAGTGTCGTCTTGAGAATACGACGAAATGGCATACGTTTTTCGAGTTGTTCTGCGACCTGTTGTGCAACGAGAGGAGCGCTTTCTTCAAACTGGCGAATTTCCTTGACATCAACACTAATTGCCGCTTTTTCTCCCGGAAAAATAGTATCCTTGATGAAACGTGTCACGTCTTCAATTCCACTTCCACCACGACCAATGATCACACCTGGTCGCGATGTTGTAATAACGACTTTGACATCATGTGCATTACGTGCAATCTGGACGTCAGCAATTGATGCATGCCGATATTTCTTCATCACAAGGCGTCGCAATTGTACATCTTGACGTAACTTTGTTACATAATTTTTGCCACCAAACCACTGAGAACGCCACCCTGTGGTGATACCAATACGTAGACTTTTTGGATTTACTTTATGTCCCATGAGACTGTTTCAATTAATTTATACTATGCTTTTTTGGCAACTTTCTTTGTTGCTTTCTTTACTGTTTTCTTTGTCAGCTTCTTCACAATCTCCTTCACTTCAGTTTTTTCATCCTTTCCATCTGATAAGACGAGAGACACCCTTGACGTTCTCTTCAGGATTTTTGATGCACGTCCATACGCGCGCGGTCGCCATCGTTTGAGTGTTGGACCATCACCAACCATGATTTCTGCAATAATGAGGTCTTTTTCTAGAAGCTTGTGATTATGTTGTGCATTTGCAACAGCACTACGAATCAATTTTGCAATTACATCCGCTGGTTTTTTGAGATCATAGTCTAATATTCCTAGCGCATCAGATACTTTTTTGCCACGCACAGAATCAATCACGAGACGAACTTTCTGTGGTGTAATGCGTAGGTTGTTTAATTGTGCTTTCACTTTCATGATTTTAATTTCTCATCAAATAATTTTCCTTTGTGATCACTTTACCGTGAGGAGTCTATAGTCTTTTGAATCTTTCCGCCATGCCGTATAAATGTCCGTGTCAAAGCAAATTCTCCGAGCTTATGACCAACCATTTCTTCTGTCACATAGACATCCTTGTGTGTTCGCCCATTGTGAACACCGAAGGTAAATCCTATCATTTCTGGTGTAATTGTGCATGATCGTGACCATGTTTTTATAACGCCAGTATCCTGTGGCTTTTTGCCATGGATTTTAGCTGTGATACGCTCATCTACGTAAGGTCCTTTTTTCAGTGATCGACTCATATATATTTTACTAAACTAGTGATTGCTTCTACTTCTTATGTCGTGACTTAGCGATAAACCTGTTACTTACCTTATTCTTTTTGCGTGTACGGACACCGAGTGCTGGACGACCCCATGGCGTCTTTGGATATTTCATACCAACGCCTTGTTTTCCCTCACCACCACCATGTGGATGATCCACAGGGTTCATCGCGCTACCACGCACCGCTGGTCGCTTACCCATATGACGCGCTCGTCCAGCTTTTCCAATCTTTTGCGTGTTGTGCTCAAAATTACTGACCTTTCCAATTGTTGCATAACAATCAATATTAATCAGACGTACTTCACCTGATGGCATCTTTATATGTACGTATTGGTCTTCGCCACCCATCACCGTCGCACTCGTACCTGCACTACGAATAATTTGTCCACCCTTACCTGGTACCATTTCGATATTACAGATATCTGTACCCGTTGGAATATTTTTAATTTGTGCACGATTTCCTTCCTCAATTGATGCTGTAGCTTCTGTAATAATCTTTGTGCCAACTTTCATCTTTCCTGTTGCGAGGACATAGCGTTTTTCACCGTCTGTATATGTAACGAGCGCAATGAGTGCACTACGATTTGGATCACGCTCAATTTCGGTAATCGTTCCTACAATGCCAAACTTATTTTGCTTGAAATCAACTTGACGATAGAGACGCTTGACGCGACCGCCATGATGTCGTACGGAAATTTTACCACCACCACGACCTGCTTTGTAATCCATCTTCACAGTCAAAGACTTTTCTGATGTTGATCGCGTAATTTGGTCAGATTTAACAATCGACATATTACGTCGTGCTGCGGTGTTCCTTTTGTATACCTTTATTGCCATATGCTTATGCTAATCTTTGGTCGTTTATACTGCTTCAAATAATGCGATACTCTCACCCTTTTTCAAAGTCACAATTGCTTTTTTATAAGCACTTTGATAACCACGGTCACCTTTCACTGTACGGCGCTTGCGTGGCACGCTTATGATATTTACATTTTCTACAGTGACATCATAATCTTGCCCTACAACCTTTGCAATTGCTCTTTTGTGCGCTGTCTTTGCGACACGAAATATGTATTTGCCATGCTGTGAAAGTGCATGTGCCTTCTCTGTGACGATTGGCGCAACAAGCACTTGCTGTATCTTTGCATCTGCCGTTGCTGTCTCTTTGACAGGAGACGACTTTTTTGCAATACTTTGTGATGATACAACAGACTTCGTTGGCTTTACATCTTTCTCTTCTTTTTTATTTCCAAAAAGTTTCATAAATCTATAATTATGCGCTAAATTGTTTCTCCAGTTGTACAATTGATTCTTTGCTCAAAAATATATACTCCGTATTGAGGATATCATAAACATTTAACTTTGTTGTCTCTATTGGAGTTACTTTCTGAATATTGCGTATAGCACGGTATGTTGCGTGTTCATTATCACTCAAACCGACTGTTGCTGACTTTTGCATCGCAAGCGCATCAAAAAGATGCGTCATGAATTTTGTCTTAATTTCTGGCAAAACAAAAGAATCAATAATAATAACCTTGCCTGCACGTGCTTTCTCTGAGAGTGCCGTCACGAGTGCTTTGCGACGCATCTTCGTATTGATTTGCTTCGTGAAATTACGTTCTTTACGTGGACCAAAGATGATGCCCCCACCACGCCAAATTGGATTTCGGATAGATCCTGTACGCGCATTTCCCGTTCCTTTTTGTTTCCATGGCTTTCGTCCGCCACCGCGCACTTCGCTACGAATTTTTGTATGAGCGCTGCCACTCCTTCGGTTAGCGTCTTGTGCAACATAAACTTGATGAACAAGAGCGTCGTTTGATGCGAGTCCAAAAACAACTCCTGGCAATGCGATATCACCAGATTCTTTTCCTTCCATTGTGTATACTGTAACTTTTGTCATACGTTCAAACTACAAATGTATATATTTATGATACTCCGATAATCTCTACGATACGCCCTGCAACACCTGGCACAGAACCTTTTATTGCAACGATATTTTGCTCCTTGTCAACATGAATCACTTTGATACCTTGGCATGTTGCGCGTTTTCCACCCATACGTCCTGCCATTCGCTTTCCTTTCATAACATGCTGTGGATAAGCTGAACCAATAGACCCTGGAGATCGTAATGCATGTCGATGTCCATGTGTCGCTGGACCACCAGCAAAATTGTAACGCTTCACAACACCCTGAAAGCCCTTTGCTTTTGCAGTTGCGCTGACAGAAACAGTGTCACCTGTTTCAAACATATCAATAGATAACTCTTTTCCGATCTCTATGTCTTTGACACTATCAACACGAAATTCGCAAGAAATTTTTTTCTTTTTTGTTTGATGGATTGTAACACAAACAGCATTGTAACCATCCTTTTCTTCTGTTCTGATGAGATTGACAACATTTGGCACAACTTCGATAAGCGTGACATTTTGTGCACCATCATCATTATAGATTGTTGTCATGCCAAGTTTTTTTCCGAGTGCAAATTTCATTGCTGTGTCTTAGATAAAATTATAACAAATCTCTCCCATTCAGTCTCTCTCCAAAAAACAAAAAAGGTCGTAGAACGAGCCTTTTCCAAAGCTTCCCCTTATTATAGAGAAACTGATAAATTTGTCAAGTAGCATGCGCATCAAACTGCTCACAATTCTTTTCAAATTTAGAAAATGCTCACTTAGTCTCCCATCCCTATGGGACTGTAGCGAAACTGATAAAACTATAAAGTGCTTTGCGCTATTACATCTTCACCTCAATATCCACACCTGCTGGCAAATTGAGATCTGTGAGATCACCAATTGTCTTTGGTGTTGGATTGATGATGTCAATGAGGCGCTTATGCGTACGCATTTCAAACTGCTCACGTGCATCCTTGTGGACAAACGTGGACTTGTTGACGGTGATTTTTTTGATATGAGTAGGCAATGGTACAGGACCAACTACCTCAGCACCACTGCGCTTTGCTGTCTCTACAATCTGTGCTGTAGATCGATCAAGCACTTTGTGGTCATACGCTTTCACCTTGATACGTACACGCGTTACCGCGTCATCTTTTTTCGCCATGGCGAATATCCGTTAAATGTATAATTACTTTTTCTCATTCATGAGAAAAGGAAGAGCTCACTCGCGCAAACTCTTCACTTTTATCATCAATACTATTTGACAATTTTTGTTACAACACCAGCTCCAACAGTACGTCCACCTTCACGAATGGCAAATCGCATACCGTCTTCCATTGCAACTTCAGAACCAAGCTTTACTGTAATTGTTACAGTGTCTCCTGGCATAACCATTTCTGTTCCTTCTGGAAGGATTACTTCACCTGTCACATCTGTTGTACGAATATAAAATTGTGGCTTATATCCTTTGAAAAATGGCGTATGTCGTCCACCCTCATCCTTTGTCAAAATGTATACTTCTGCTTCAAATTCTGTATGTGGTGTGATAGAACCAATCTTTGCAAGAACTTGTCCACGTTCAACGTCTTCTTTCTTTGTTCCGCGCAAGAGGATGCCAGCATTATCTCCAGCTTCACCATGATCAAGATTTTTGTTGAACATTTCGATACCAGTAATTGTTGTCTTTTGTGTATCACGAAGACCAACAATTTCTACTTCATCATTTAGATTAATTTGTCCACGCTCGATACGTCCTGTGACAACAGTGCCACGACCTTCGATTGAGAAGATGTCCTCGATTGGCATCAAGAAGTCCTTCTCCATATCACGTTCTGGTTGTGGGATTTTGTCATCAAGCGCAGCAACAAGATCAAGAATTGGCTTTGCAGACTCATCATCAGCATCCGTTGCTTCAAGCGCTTTGATAGCACTTCCTTGTATAACAGCGGCATTATCGCCATCAAATTCATATTTTGAAAGTAATTCTCGCACCTCTGCCTCTACTAGTTCGATAAGTTCTGGATCATCAACCATGTCTACTTTGTTGATAAACACTACGATTTCTGGTACGCCTACTTGACGAGCAAGCAAGATGTGCTCACGTGTCTGTGGCATTGGTCCATCAGTCGCACTTACAACGAGGATTGCACCATCCATCTGTGCGGCACCTGTAATCATGTTTTTGATATAGTCTGCATGACCTGGACAGTCAACGTGTGCATAATGACGCGTATCTGACTCATACTCACAATGTGATGTCGCAATTGTAATACCTCGCTCTTTTTCCTCTGGTGCATTATCAATTTCATCAACGTTACGCTCTTTTGCAAATCCCTTCAAAGAGAGGACATGCAGGAGAGCTGCTGTTGTTGTTGTCTTACCATGATCAACGTGACCAATTGTACCGACATTTACATGCGGTTTACTCCGATCAAATTCTTCTGCCATATTTTTTGACTTTCGCTACATGCAATTACCCACACATGCGCGCTGACAATTAATGTAATTTATTATACTAAAACTTTACAAACAAATGTGAAATGAACAATAGAGTTTATTATACACGATGTTTATTTTTATGCAAGTGGTAAGTCTCACCCGATAAGATACTTATCCACATGATTGTATATGAACTATACCAAGCATATAAAATCTTGTCAAGAGAAGATATTAACTATCAAAAAATACACTCATTTTTATAATGCTTCGTGAATACAGATATTCAAAAAATATATATACAAATCACGCCATGTATAATATCAGCGTCAAATGCTGCACTATTGCACTTTTTGATAATGCCCATTATTCAATGACAACTATCAAAAAGGCTTATACATGCAGAAATCTTTTTGACAGTTTCGAAACATAACTGAGCGTAAAATTTATCATGCCAACTGGTGCAAACACAAGAGAGATGTGGGAACAGAACAGTATCCCTACCATGTCTTTCCCACACATCAAAATGAATTACATGATGTATAAAAAACAACCTCCTTTGGTGGTTGTTTTTTTATAATACTTATTTTCGTGAAAGGATGTTTTCGTTACCACTATACTTCTCTGGCATAAATGTTTTTTGTGAATACGTCCGTACCGTCGCGACCCATCGTGCCACACCAGCAGGATCAT
Organism: Hyalogyrina grasslei; assembly: GCA_034780735.1. Lineage (NCBI taxonomy): Eukaryota > Metazoa > Mollusca > Gastropoda > Hyalogyrinidae > Hyalogyrina > Hyalogyrina grasslei. Next base: position 11,387 of record JAUZSW010344414.1, read on the forward strand.
GACTAGCACATGTATACCCACACTTCCAAACGAGCAATTGCTCTGGCGTCGTACGTCCCTGATCATGCACAAAGTGTCCGATACGCTTTGCAATCGTTGCAACAGCTTCTTCAGGAGAACCAAAACATGCATGTCCCAAGGCTTGTCCACGTGAACCTGATGTCTTATACCCCCAATAATTATAACAATCCTGTCCAGCCTTCCACGGTGAACGCTTGCCCCAGTTGCTTTCTTGCTTCCCGATACCAACAATAAAGGCTGCTACAATTGGATCCTCGAGTGCGATGAATTCTGCCATTTGTTCCATCGGATGTCCCGTGAGTACTTCTCTAAGATGTTTGGCACGCAAGACACTGCTCGTGTCCACATTATTATGTGTAATGCATTCTTCATCAACAGAGGCACTCACTATCACAGTGCTTGCGTGAAGCTCCTTGCGAAAGAGGCATGACTCATATTGTTGTGACTCTACCGTCACAACGTGTTCACTTGTAGTATACGCGCCAGACGTAATGTTGACATGCACACCAATACTAATCATCGTAAAAAGTGTAAGGATGCTGATATTACGTCCAACTTGCATTCTCACTCTAGTAAAAAGACTTCTATAATTATTTACTTTACGCGCCTGTTCCCCCAGGCGCTTTATGGGTAACGGATCATCATTATTGATCATACAATATTTTTACTTTTTACTAATGTCTTCACCTCCTTTTCCCTGAAAACAAAAACGTGCTTTTAGCGCACGTGAAGTCAAGTATAACAAACTAGTAAATCCTGTCAATACGCCAAAAAATGCCTTAAATAAGGCATTTTTTTTACTCTTCTTTGGAGTATATGAGCTTATTGCGATATGCCGTAATCGTCGACACCCATCGCTCAACACCCTCTGACGAGTGTCCTGCGCATGAGTACCCACACTTCCAAACAAGTAACTCACGTGGCGTCGTACGATGGTATTCATAGATGAGACTGTGAATACGTTTTGCAACTGTCTTGACAGCGTCTTGACGTGAATCAAAACACGTATGTCCACCAGAACCCATTCGTGCACGCTTGGCACGATACCCCCAATAATTATAACAATCCTGTCCTGCGAGAACTGGTCGACGTTTTCCCCACGCACTCTCCTGTTTTGCCAAAGCGATCATATAAATTGCAACATCACGATCCAACTTAAAAATATATGGCAACATCTTCTCGATTGGATATCCAGAAACAAGTGCAGTCGCACGTTTTTCAAATGCGAGATCATCTGCTGTCTTGTTTCCATAATCATCTTCTAGGGGCAGTCGCCCTGGCTCTGATTGCACGATTGGTGATGGCGCAATATAGGAGGACACTTCTTCTGTAATCGCTGATGTCCCTCCTTCGATAAGAAGCGCCGTCACGGGATCCATTGTATATGTCTGCGCAGCATCTGGCGCAAATGCAAAAACTGATTGTCCTAAGTTTTTATAAATCAAGCTCATCGTCACCATTCCAAAGACAACAGCGCTCATCATCGACATCTGCCAAATACGCAAAGGCGAAACATCCCACTGACGCATTTTATGAAACGCAAAAACGTCATGCAATCGTACAAATGACTCTTGCCCTTGCGCGATCATACGTTCTTGTATGCTCATATGTTGCACTGTACGCGCATGCAAACTGTCAACTCTGCCACGCACTTCATCAAGTGATTCTGATACCAATGCATATCGACGCGAATCCCTTGTCACAAAGAACGCCGATCGTGAACCCTGTAAAGCAAGGTTATGTCGCACACGATTGCGACGTGTTTGGATATCATCAATACGCACAAAACGATTTCGCCTTTTGACAACACTTAAGCTATCACATGATGGTGATGACGTCTGTTCCGTTGCTTGTACACAAAATTTTGCCCGCAAGCGTTGTGAATGTATGATATCCATGTATGTCCCTATTGTACCATGTGCATCTTGATTGCTGTGGAAAACAATGTGAAGAAGATGTGTACTACTTGTGCAAAACGTTCTTTGTGCGCATAGAGAGAAACCACAAACTAGCTCCAGAAACAATCATGACGAACGACAAAATTTGCCCCAGTGTGAGATTATATGCGAGGAAACCAATGTGTGCGTCTGGTGCACGAAAAAATTCTATCCCAAATCGAATGAATCCGTAACCCATGATATACAAAGAACTAATTACACCAGCTCTCCGTATACGATTGCGCATATACCAAAGTAACGCAAAGAGCACAAGTCCCTCACCAACAGCTTCATAGAGTTGTGATGGATGTCGCAAATCATCACCTATAGCAAAATACATTCCCCATGATTTTTCTGTGATACGACCAACGAGCTCCGCATTAAAAAAATTACCAAGACGCCCAAAGACATACCCCAATGGAACAGCTGGCACAACAAAATCCGTAAATTGCAAAAATGAGATGTGCGCCTTGTGTGCGCGCCACCACAAGGCAAGTAGTACGCCTACCACACCACCATGGTAACTCATCCCAAAAATTCCTGTCCAAGTACCAGCGTCAAAATCATATGGTGAAACAATTGACAGAGGATGTGCTATATAATAGCTAAAATTATAAAAAAGTACATAGCCAAAACGTCCGCCAAGAAGCGCTCCCAAAAGTGCTGCAAAAATTGTATCTTGTACAAAAAGCGGTGTATATTTTTTGTGAATATTTCCTTCGCCATGCCGTACACGCCACATGATAAGCATGTAGACACTTGCAAAAGCCACGAGCCACATCACGGCATACCAATAAATGACGATTGGACCAACGGAAACTGCGACAGGATCGATGAGTAACGGGAGATTCTGGTAAGACATTTTAATAGATAAAAAGGTTATACTATATCATGAAAAAATATTGCGTTATCAAATCGTAACATCTATACACTATACGCTCTTATACAAGTATTGCTTATGCATTAAATTGCTTGAGTTCCTTTTTGAACTCAAGAGCATAGATTTCCCACAATGCAATGCCAAGCGCCATGATAATTGGACCAATGACAAAGCCAACAAGTCCAAAAACACTCATGCCACCAAGTGTTGCAAAAAAGATGAGAAGACTGTGCATTTGTGTGTCTTTTCCGACAAGTTTTGGACGCAAGATGTTATCAATGACGCTTACAACAACGCCTGTTCCCAAAAGAAAGATACCTTCCCATACAAACCCTAGTGAAAACATCACGACGCCTACGGGAAAAATGATAAGACCTGCGCCAACAGCTGGAATAATCGAGAGAAAAATCATAAGAACTGTCCAGAGGATCGGCGAAGCGACACCTGCGATAATAAATGCGATACCTCCCATGACACCTTGAATTGATCCAATGACAAGTGTACCCTTCAATGTCGCACGTGCCATAGACACAAATCTCTCAATCAACATTGATTCATGTTTATTGCGAAGTGGGCTCATATCCATAATACGTTCAACAAACCGTCCTCCATCCATAAAAAAATAAAAAAGTGCAAAAAACATAACAAAAATCCAAATAATAGCACTAACGATATTCTGATAAGCCTTTGTCAGGAGTGGCAATGCTTTCTGTGCAATAGACTGGATTATCTTGGTGAGATTATCTCCCGTGCTTGATGCATTAGCCTGCGTTTGTATGACTTGCGCAAGTGGCATTGTGCGCACATGCTGAGAAAACTTTACAATCGTTGCACGTTCAGAAGAATCTTCCTTGCTCACTTGTATGACAATATGCGATACCTCCTTTGCGACAAGACCGCCTATGCCCACAATTGGCAAGACAATAGTGAGTGCCACCGCAATGCACATGATAAATGATGCGATTGCTGTATGACCGCGTAATCCACGTACAAGTGCATGGTATGGGTGTATGTACATAACGGCAAGAAGTGCTGCGACAAAAATTGCCGACAAATAGGGTGCAAAAAGAATATAGACACCGATACTTGCAACAATTAGCACGATAAAGAAAAAATAAACATTAAGGTTCTTGACATTCATAAAGAAAATTCACCTAAAGATTTATATATCCATTGTAACATGCTTTACCTTGTCAAAAAATGCCCTCTTTGCAATTTCCAAAAAGATAATTTCCACCATCGTCACAACGATTACGATAATCCATGCCGCTGTATCAAGAGGGACTGTTTGCAAAATGCCCTGAAATACCTCAGCGTACACACCTACCAAAAGAATCACAAAAGAAAGAAAAACAGCTCTATTGATCATCTTATTGGAAAAAATATCACGTCGAAAGATGCTCTGTCGAAAACTCCGCAACACGTACGTCATGGCAAGTGAATCAAAGGCAATGAGAACAAATGTCATCGTTTGTGCGAGCGCAAGATTTTGAGATAAGAGCAACACACCAACAAACATCCCTGTGGCAGCTGCGCCAGAAATCGCAAAGATTGCCACCATAAATCTGCGATGTGGCGACGCAAGGATTGGTTCTCCTGGCGTACGTGGCGGCTCATCCATGACACCCTTGGTGTCACGTTCTGTCGTGAGTGCGATATTTGGAAGACTATCTTCAATAAGATTAATCCATAAAATCTGTGCAGCAACAAGAGGCATTGGTAATCCGAAAATAATTGCTACAAAAAAGATAAAAAGTTCAGAGAAATCATCTGCGAGCAGATAAATAAGAATACGACGAATGTTTTCAAAAATGATACGTCCCTGTTCGATGGCATCAATAATTGTTGTGAAGCTACTATTAAGAAGGACGATGTCAGCCACATTTTTTGTGATATCTGTGCCATTACCCATGCTAATACCGACGTGCGCCGCCTTGAGAGCTGGTGCATCATTGACACCATCACCTACCATTGCGACCACTTCATCATTTGCCTGCAATGCTTGAACAATTCTAATCTTGTGCTCTGGTGCTACACGTGCAAAAATACTAATCGTACCAACGCGCTCTCGCAACGTCTCATCGTCCATTGCGTCAAGCTCCATACCAGTGCAGACATGTTCTGGTGAGACATACCATCCTAATTGTGCAACAATTGCCTCAGCTGTCTGCGCATGATCACCTGTAATAATCATAAGACGAATACCTGCACGTTGCGCTCGCGCCAAGGCGATTTCTGCATCTTTGCGCACGGGATCTTTGAGTGCGATAAATCCAACAAGCGTGAGGTTATCTACATCAACCTCTTGATAGTCATCTTTTCGCACATCTTTTTGAATTGTTTTTTCTGCACAAGCAAGGACGCGTAAGCCTTGCGCTGTCAAATCACTAAGACGCTTCTTAAGCGCATCACCTTCGCGAGAATCCAAATCCACTGTGCGCACCGCATCAACATCAATTCTTTGTGAACGTGCAAGAATTTTCTCTGGTGCACCAATTGTAAGCATACGATCATCGCCGTGCTCTGTACGATAAATATGCGCCGCATATTTACGTGCAGATGAAAATGCAATATGAGAAACACGTTCATGTGTTGTGTGAAATGCATCAGGATCAATACCTGCTTGAAGTGCTGCTTCTAATAATGCACGATCTGTTGGACGACCATGAATAATCCAATCCGTCAGCTCATCCTGTTTATTTTCAACGAAGGCATCATTGACAATGCCTGCGATAACAAGCGCTTGAAGGTGCTCGGCTGGCGCGAGAAGATGTCCTTCTTTTTGATTTTTTTTGGTAAAACCAGCATCATGTGACAAAAGCTCTTGTGCTCCTGTGAGGATGTGCCTCACACGCATCTTTCCTTCTGTAAGAGTGCCTGTTTTATCAGTGCAGATTATCGTAATTGCACCAATTGTCTCCGTCGCCCCGAGACGTCGCACAAGCGCTTGTTTACGTGCCAAACGTCGCACACCAAAAATCATCACGATCGTCACCGCAGGGAGAAGTCCCTCAGGAATTGCGCTTACGACAAGCGCTGTAGACGTTACAAGCACCTCTACGAGTGTATGCCCACGCAACAATCCAAGAACTGCAAAAACTGCAATAAGAGCAAGGACTACAAATCCAATCATTCGTGAGAGCTGCGCAAATTTCTTCTTGAGAGGGTCTTCTGCTTCTGATCCATCACGAACCAATTCCGCAATTTTACCAATTTCCGTATCACGACCCGTTGCTGTCACAACGTATGTTGCGTCACCACTGACGACATGTGATGACATAAAAACCATATTCGTCTGATCACCCAAACCCGTCACTGTCGATAACACGTTTGAAACCTTTGCGACTGCTGTTGACTCACCTGTGAGTGTCGCTTCATCAACAAGTAAATCTTCAACCACCAAAAGACGTCCATCTGCTGGCGTACGATCACCTGCAGTGAGCACAACGATGTCACCGACAACAAGATCTTCTGTTGGCACTTCTCTCTTTATGCCTGCACGGATAACACGAGCCGTCGGAACAACTGATGAGCGCAGTGCAGCAAGTGCGTGTTGTGCCTTGAATTCCTGCAAAAATCCTACAACAGTATTGATAAGTACGACAATGCCAATAAAGATAGCATCAGCGTGATGACCAATCACAAAAGAAATACCTGCCGCAATCAAGATGATGTAAATAAGCGGGCTTTGTAATTGTCGCACAAGTAACATGAATGGACCATTTTTCTCCTTTATCGGCAATTCATTTGATCCAAAAGACTGTTTTCGACCTTGTGCGTCAAAATCTGTCAAGCCTTTTTTTGTTGTCTGGACATGTGCAAGGACTGTGTCAACATCATATGTATAATACGCCTGTTGTACAAATTTCTTCATAAACTTTTTTACTTACCGAGAACGACCACTACATCAGCCTTATATTTTTTACTAACACCATCTGCAACTTCGATCGTGCTATCTTTACGTGATACGCGTACAACTTTTTCGACTGCCTCAGCCTGTTTTTTTGCACCATCTGCATAATAAATCACAGTACCTATGCTATCATTTTGCGCATTACTCGCTGTGAGCGTCTTAAACGATGCTTGCGCAACACTCGTTGTCATCGCCCCAGCGGATCCAGCGGCTGCTCCAGCATTGAGTACCTGTACAGTAATTTTTTCTGGATTAATTGCTTTTTCAGAATCCACTGCTTCTGATTTCACATCATTTTCTTCCGCCTCTTTTTTCTCTGGCTCTTTTGATACTTCTTCTTGTGCTACTTCCCCTTGCTCGTCTTCAGTGCCAATTAATTCTGTAATTGAAACTGCTGTCGTAGGCTCATCAGTGACCACATCACGACTAAAAATGAGAAAACCCATAAGACCAGCCACGCTCATAAAGACAAATATAAATATAATAACTTTTATATTCAAACGTCGCTCCTGCATATGCATTGCTGCCTCAAAGCTTCTATCGCCATCTTGCATCCAATCGATATCAACATGCGTAATATCTTTAACGCTTTGTGTGTTATCATTTTGCACCAAAGCATCTAACTGTGATACCTTCTTGTGCGTGGTCATCTTTGTCGCTTGGTGTTCTACCTGTGTAGACGCTCCAATACTTTCTTGTTGTACGATATCAGGATAAATTGCATCCTTCGCTTTAACTTTTTTATCAATATTTTTTACCGATACTTTCTTGGGGCCTTTTGTCTTTTGTGCTGCATATCCGTCATAATGCTCCGATACGCATTGTTCAGCATCTTTGCTCGTGAGCGTTTGCGTATTTTCTGTAATACTACACTTTTGCACGCGTCTATACTGACGATAAAGCCGTATTCCCACAAGCATCATCACGATTACAAAAAAGAGCATTACTTCTCGCACAGGCATCATATAAAACTGTGCTGATTCTGTTTTATATATCTGTTCTTTGCCATCAACATCTTTGTATGTCAAGAGTCCGTGGATACGCACAGTGCCAAAACGTGGAACATTCACCTGATCAAAATGATATTGTGATGTTGTCCCTGACACGACATCTCCTTTTTGTGAAAAAATGCCATCCTGACCTGACAGTGCAGGTTCAACCACAACACTTGTCGTGACCGGAAGAATTCCTGTACCGTGATTTTCAACATCTATCTCTGCTATATACACATCACGAAATCCTACGCGCATCCATTGCCACACATTGAGTACATCAAACTTTTGTTTTACGACAAGTTTTGAAATGACACCCTTTGCCACACGCTGTATTTCTGGTTGATACGACAACTTCTGTCGTAACGATACATGCTTTTCATCTTTGTCGATATATTCCCCTATGAAATACGCTGTCTGTTCTTGCTTTCCTGCACCAAAAGAAACAACATATGCAAGGTTTTCATTTTGATCTGCATCAATTGTTATTGTTGATACTGCTTCACCATCACACCACGCATCCAATGCTTCATTTTCATCACGCCTCGCGCACAAATCCTGTATATTATCATCACTTTTTTCAAAATCTTCTTGATAGTCTTTTGGTGGTGCATCTGGATAAAAACGCACACGTCCAAAAAATTCTTTCTGCTTTAAAGATTTTGCATCTTCACGACTCTCTTTTCCATCACGTCCAACATATACTGTCACCTCATGTCTACTCTTTGTCACATTTTTGAGAATAAGCACACCTTGTTGTGAGGTCTCTGGTGCAACATGGAAAACAAAGTCTTCGATTTCTGCTGACCCTGAGGACATCGTCACATCATCCTTCGCCAAGACGTTAAATGGTAACCCTAAAAAAAGTAAAAAAAGTAAAAGCTTCTTCATATTTTGTATTTAATAGCAATCATACTATCTCTTCAGTATACCATACAATAATATAATCTTCTGCTAACAATCTATCCTCTAATCTTCCTCTTCTTAAGATGGATTACATGACTACTGCTAAAATAATTATTGGGATAAAATCTCACAACATCTGGTTCATGACCATCTGATTTCACTGCACCACTACTCGCCAAATCTCTCCCAAAGTAACATCTTTTTTGATATATATGCACTTCACGACTATCTTTGCATCTATATACTACCCTATAAAGATATGAAACAAAGCATAACATGCTACTGCAATAAACATAAATTGCATAAAGAGATTTGAATAGTTCCGATCAATCCACACACGATACGCAAGTAGAATAATCCCGCAAAGCATCAAAATATGGTACAACAAGGCTACGCCAGTGATGATTTTTAATGTCAAAAGGACGTATGCACCCAAGATGAACAGCACACCCAACCACCCTATAACCCGTGTACCGATTGTAATATCATTATTCATGCTGATGTTATTTATTTTTTTTACGTTGAGAGCGCTTCATCTTTTTACTGACATAACTGATGAGAAGCGGCACGCCAAAGGAAAGAACCGTAATAACTGTACTTTCTGCTACACCAAATCTCTTGGCGAGTTTTTTACTAAGTGGACCCAGTAAAACATTGATCAATCTATTGATGCCCATATTTTTATTCTATCATATTAAAATCATCCTACGATCCTTACTTTAGAGTGTCAAAACGTATCACATTGTATATAATCACCACTTTCATATCCACGCACAAACCACTTTTTGCGATCTTCCGATGAACCATGTGTCCATGATTCAGGGTTAACGTGCCCTTCTATCGTTTGCTGGATACGATCATCACCGACTGCCTCAGCAGCATCCATTGCTTCAATGATTTCACCTTCTTCAAAAATACCCTTATCTCGCAATGCATATGCCCAGATGCCAGCATAGCAATCTGCTTGCAATTCCTGTTTCACAGAAAGTGCATTTGCACCATTTGGTAGCTGTGATTGTTGCTTGCGTACACGATCCATCGTTCCAAGTATATTTTGTGCGTGATGACCGATTTCATGTGCGATCACATATGCTTCTGCAACATCACCACCACGCGCACCAAATCGTGCCGTCAGCTCATCAAAAAACGTCTCATCGAGATAAATTGTCTCATCAATTGGACAATAATGCGGTCCCATTGCTGACATTGCACCACCGCATGCGGATGCTGTACGTCCACGAAAAAGTACAAGTGTCGGTTCTTGATACGTCTCTCCATTTTTTTGCGCAACCTGACGCCACACATCATTACCCACGCCAAGTACCTGTGATGCAAATACCTCATAGGCATCTTCGCCAGCAAACTCCTGCGATTGCTCTTGTGCAGTTGTGACGCCATGATTACTCTGTTGTAATGCATCCATCACTTGCAAAGCTTGTTCACCACCGCCAAAATACGCAACGGCAAGGACAATGCCGATACCAACAACACCGATACCTCCAATAGGCGCCTTCATTCCACGCCGATCATGGACGGTTCCTCGTTTTCCAATTTTGTTCCACTGTGCCATAATATTCAATCAAACTAAACTTCTCTATGCTCTATTATAGCAGAAAAAAATATTTTCTCAGCACTGTCACGTATGCGCTACCTTATCACACCAGTCAATATCGCATCCACGCTTCCTATAGTTTGCATGCGCAGACAATTCTAGTGATTATGGGCACGACTTTTCTGATCATCTTGCATCATCTTTGCAAGTCGAATTGGCATCATATTTTTCATAATAGTATATTTATTTTTTATAAAAAATTACTTTATTTTGATACTGAACACTGTGCACATGTGCCGTCTTGTCCTAGAGGAACGTGACATGTCGGACATACACCAGTATCTTCCTGACTATGATCATGACCCTGATGACTCTCATCCTTTTTGATCATTCCCATTTTTTTACCGATTGTGCAAATCCCACAACCGCATGTTGAACCGTGTGACATATATTTATATATTAGCCTAATTAATAAAACTACTCTACACCATAAGTATAGTACACTTTACATTTTTATGCAAATATATCTCTTTCAAACAGAGCTCTCTACTCACCCTTTTCTGTGCTTTCGCTGATTCTTGGCAATGACAAGTCGGATGGTTTCGTATGAAACAGCATCTGGCAGTTTTTGTTTAAGTGGTTTCAATGCATCTATCACGCCACTATCTTTGATCACTTTTTGTACAGCAGCTTCATCTTTTACGCTTATATATTCATCAATATCAAAATTACCGCCTACGCTATACCACATCGCAAGATGTCCAAATACCGTTGTGCGAGCGAGACTTCTGATACGTGCAATTTCCTCTGGCAACTTTCCTTTTTCATAAAGCCCTATCGTCTCTAAAACTGTACTAGAGAGATCATGAGGACTCTTTACTTCTCTTCGTTTGTTTTTCTTACGAGAATTATTTGATACTAGCTCCCATGTATGTCCAAGACAGTTATCACAACTACCACAGTTTTCGGAGATATCACAATACGTATCATCAAAATAATCCAAAATTACGCGCCGTCTGCAACCGTCTGTCGTAACATATTCTTTGATGTAATCAAGCTGACGATACTTTGCGTTCACCACAGACGCAATCTCCCCATCATCCTTTCCCTGTCCTAGCATCTCTGTACGATTACCACGAATGAAAAAGCTATGGAGATTGGCATCTTGCCCATTATGCAAAAGGATACAGTACGCCTTTGCGCCGTCACGTCCAGCGCGTCCCGCTTCTTGATAATATCCCTCGAGACTTCCAGGCATACCAGCATGAATCACATAACGGATATCTGCTTTGTCCACACCCATCCCAAAAGCAACCGTCGCAACGATTACATCCAATTTTGCCTCCATAAACTCTTGCTGGATTTTCTCACGGTCAGGCGCATTCATGCCAGCATGATAACATGCCGCACGTATACCATTCTTTAAGAAAAGAATGGCGAGATTTTCCGCTTCTTTGCGTTTGAGCACATAGACAATACCTGCACCTTTGATACTCTTTGCGAGACGAATTGCTTCTTGCGGACGTTCCTTTTGTGGTATCTTCGCACGTACAAAAAACTGTATATTTGGACGATCAAATCCACGTGTAAAAACTGCAGGTTGGCGGAGCGCAAGTCGCTCTGTGATATCGTCTTTTACCTCTGGCGTCGCTGTTGCTGTAAATGCCGCGACAACAGGATCTGTCTTATGATGAGCGATATACTGTGGGAGATCTCGATAGTCTGGTCTAAAATCATGTCCCCACTGTGAGATACAATGTGCTTCATCAACAGCAATCAATGAGATCTTTACTTTATGAAACCATGCGCGGAAATCAGTACGTGCAAAACGTTCTGGTGCAACGTAGAGAATCTTGATCTTACCTGCACGCACATTTTGCATACGTTGCTCCCGCTCTTGCGCGTCAAGCGTACTATTAACATACGTCGCTGCGATACCACGCGCATGCAAACTATCCACCTGATCTTTCATGAGTGCAATCAGTGGTGAGACCACGATTGTCAGATGTGGCAACAAAAGAGCTGGTAATTGATAACACAAAGACTTTCCGCCACCGGTTGGCATAAGAGCGAGTGTATCGTGTCCAGCTATAATGCTCTCTATAACGTCCTTTTGTCCTGTTCGAAAATAATCAAGCAAAAAATACTTCTGCAGTGCTTTTGTGATATCCATACTTATTTCACAAAATAAAGCTATTTAATCTTATAGATTATCGTCACATGTGATACAAATTTATTTTCACCTGTTGGTATATGTGCTTCTACACCATCCGATTTTGCAAGATTTGCAACTTCATCAAAATGATACATTGGTTGTGAATTATTACTTCCGTTATCATTATAACCAACAATCGTATCAAGGCTTACACTCAAGTCTTTTGCAAGCACCTTTGCTTTTTCTTTTGCATCATCAATCGCTTCTTTGCGAAGATCTTTTCGAATACGCTCATCTTCGTCAACAAAAAAAGATAATTGTGACACGTTATCTACACCAATACGATTCACTGTTTCCAAAATCGCATTCACATCTTCGAGGTCACGAATGAGGATCCTGATATTTTGAGACACACGATATCCTACAAAGGCTCGACTTCCATCATTATATGAATATTCTGGATTGACATTATAGCTCACAGTTTTAATATCTTTCTCATCATCAACACCAATTGATTTGAGCGCACCCACAAGCTCACCCATACGCCTATTGACAGAGTCCATCGCCTCTTGTGTACGTGGTGCATTACGTATAAGCGTAAAAGATACTGACGCCGTATCTGGCTTCACAAATGTTTCTGCTGTACCAGCTACAGAAATTGTCCGACGCTCTCCGTCACCGCCTGTCTCTACGGTGATGTCACGCCCCGCAAATGCCATGTACGCAAGTAACGCAAACATGCCTGCAAGTAAAAGTGTTTTAATGATGCCATGCCCTTTACACATATATTTTTTTATATTTTATTAGTACACCACCATTATACTCCATCGTTACACAGATGAAAAGTCAAGCGCATGCTTCGTATCCATTATCCCCACAAAAAAACAGCCTGAGAAGCTGTTACCATCTTTTTTGAGAAAAGAAAGAAGAGATTGGTGTGATAAGTTTGTTGGTGTAGTTTTGGGTTGATAAAGGGGTTTTTG
>JAUZSW010346635.1:0-24419 GCA_034780735.1 Hyalogyrina grasslei
AAGAAAAGACAACTAAAGAAATTTGGTCATAAGCAAAGATTGACTAAAATTAAGATTATTAAGATTAAATAATTTAAGCTTGAAGAGGCTTACTAATTTAAATTATTATTTGAATCTTAAAAGACTTGACTTATTATTAGAGGTAGTATATAATATATAAAGTAATTTAAAAGTTCAAACAGTTCACTTTTATGAAAGATGATAGCAAGAAAAAAATAGATAAAGTTATTGATAAAGCTGATGAGAAATCAAAGCTAAGGATTAAGGTTAAGGCCTTTGATCATAAAGTTATTGATCAGGCTGTTGGTCAGATTATCAAGACTGCTGAGAGGAGTGGGGCAACTGTACGAGGGCCAATTCCTTTACCAACTGAAATTAAAAAGATGACAGTAAATAGATCATCTTTCAAATTTAAGAAGGCTAGAGATCAGTATGAAATTAGAACGCATAAAAGATTGATTGATATTATTGAACCATCAGAAGGCACTATAGCAAATTTGACTAATATGGATTTGCCAGCTGGTGTAGGAGTTGAGATAAAGATCTAGAAGTTAAAATTTAGAGAGAGCTAATTAATCAAAGTCTCATAGTGAGATACTGGATTAATTTGAAATCATAATGTTGATTTTAAGTTAATTCCGTGTGTTGATTCACCGGATTTTTTTATTGTTACAGATTGAGTAGCGAAGACTACTATAAACTGTTGACTGATAACCGATAACTAAGTATATGAAATTTATTTTAGGAAAGAAGATTGGAATGACAACTATTTACACTGAGAATGAGGCTCAGAATGTTACTCTTGTTGAAACTGGTGTAAATAAGGTGTCAGATATAATGTCTGAGAAAAAAGATGGATATGTAGCTGCTCAGATTACAATGGAATCTTCTAAAGGGAAGGATGTTGTTAAAGAATTTAGACTAGAAGAGATTGGTGATTTGAAAAAAGGTGATAATATCACAGCAGATGTCTTTACGGATGGTGATAAGATTATTATTAGTAGTATTTCCAAGGGTAAGGGTTACCAGGGAGTTGTGAAAAGGCATAATTTTGCAGGAGCACCAGCGTCTCATGGACATCGTCATGATTTGCGAGCTCCAGGATCAATTGGTAGTGCTTTTCCAGAACGAGTTATGAAAGGAAAGCGAATGGCGGGAAGAATGGGTTCACAAAGTGTTACAGTTAAAAATTTGGAAGTTGTTAAAATTGATAATGAAAAGGGTATTATTGCCATAAAGGGTGCTGTACCAGGAACTAGAGGAAGTATTGTTAAGATTGTTGAGAAAATTTAGTTTGTAAATTACTGATAATTAAGTATATGAAAGTAGCAATAAAGGATTTAACAGGAAAAGAAGTTGAAAAAATGGATTTAAACCCGGATGTTTTTGGTGTTAAGGTTGATGATGAGCTAATATCACAGGTTTACATTGCTCAGTATGCAAATAAGCGTCACTCTAAGGCACATACTAAGAAAAGAGGTGAGGTGAGAGGATCAACAAGAAAGCCTTGGAAACAAAAAGGAACTGGTAGAGCTAGAACTGGTTCAGTGAAGAATCCTTTGTGGAGATCTGGAGGAATTATTTTTGGACCTAGAAGTAATAGAAATTATTCTAGAAAGATTAATAAAAAAGTTGCACGACTAGCTGTTTTGATGGTTTTGTCAGGTAAATTGAATGATGGAGAATTAACCGTTGTTAGTAACTATGACCTGAAGGAGAATAGGACAAAATTTATGGCAAAAGCTATAGATAGTTTAAAATTAACAGGTAAGATATTGGTTGCATTTGCTGAAAAAAGTGTTAAGTATTCACAAGCAACAAATAATTTGGAAGATGTAAATAATATCGATATTAAGAGTTTGAATGTGTTGGATATGTTGAATTCAAAACATTTAATTATAGACAAGGAAGGGATTAAGTTTTTAGAAGAGAAATATACGAAATAGTAATACATATCATCTTTGATCAACTTTTGTTTAATATCTCTTGAGAATTTTGTCCTAAACTTGCTTCGAAAAGCTTAATGATACTACGGCATCACTTCACTTTTCTCAGCATCGTTTAGAACAAAATTATCTACGACCTATGAATAAAAGTTAATTAAAAATGATATAAGATATAGTTATGACAGCATTTTGGAAAAAAGAAAATGAGAAGATTAAGGGCGGAAAAGTGGTTAAAAAATCTGCTGATTTGGTTAAGTCTGGAAAGAAAGCTGCTAAATCAAAAAAGTCCTCAAAGAAAAGTGAAGGACTAATTATTCCCGAAGAGAAAGCAAATTTGATAAATAGGGTTTTGATTAAGCCAATGATTTCAGAGGCTGTTATGAATGCGCAGGAGTTGGGAAAATATACTTTTCAAGTTAGAAAGCCAGCGACAAAGAATGAGATAACTTTGGCAATCGAAGCTTTGTATAAAGTATCAGTAAAGAAAGTTAATGTAATGAATTATAAGTCGGAGGCTAAATTTTTTAGAGGTAAAAAAGGAAGCACGAAGGGTTATAAGAAGGCGATTATTACGTTGGTTGAAGGAGACAAGATAAAGTTGTTTAATTAAGAAAATTGTTTTAGAAGAAGATTCCAAATAAATTTAGTTTTATACACATATGGCAGTTAAAGTTTACAAAAGAAATACCGCTGGTCGACGTAAGATGTCAATCGTTAAGGCCGAAAATCTGACTGATAAAAAGCCAGAGAAATCTTTGGTTAAAGCGTTGAATAAAAAAGTTGGTCGTTCTCATGGAACAATTTCAATGAGATACAGAGGTGGTGGAGCGAAGAAGAAATACCGAATGATTGATTTTAAGATGCGAAAAACAGGAATAGAAAGTCGAATTGATGCTATCGAAAAAGATCCAAATAGAAGTGCTTTGATAGCGTTGGTGGTGGATGCCGATGGAGAGAAAAGATATATTTTGGCGACGCAAAATATGAAGGCTGGAGATAAAATTATTGTTGATGAGAAGGCCCCAATGAATGAAGGGAATAGAATGATGTTGAAGAATGTTCCAATTGGAACAGCTATATGTAACATTGAGATGGTGGCAGGTAAAGGTGCTCAGATTGTTAGAAGTGCCGGTGCTTCAGCTCTTTTACAAGCGATTGATAATGGAATGGCACAATTAAAGTTGCCTTCTACTGAAATTAGGCTTGTACGAGAAGATTGTTATGCTACGATTGGACAGATAAGTAATTTTGAACACAATATTTATAGAATTGGAAAGGCTGGTCGAAAGAGACATATGGGAAGAAGACCAACGGTAAGGGGAAGTGCTATGAACCCGGTTGACCATCCACATGGTGGTGGAGAGGGAACACAACCTATTGGATTGAAATATCCAAAGACACCCTGGGGAAAACCAGCGTTGGGTGTTAAGACTAGAAAGAAGAAGAGTGCATCGGACAAATATATTGTTCGTCGAAGAAAGAAACGAGGAAGAAAATAGGTAAATTTAATTGTCAAAAATTATGTCAAGAAGTTTAAAAAAAGGACCATACGTTGATCCAGTTATAGCTAAGAAGGTAGAAGGTAAGGACCCGGCCGATACAGGTGTGATAAAGACTTGGGCAAGATCTTGTACCGTTACTCCAGAAATGGTAGGTTTTAAATTTGGGGTGTATAATGGTAGAGAGTTTATTGATGTGCAAATCGTTGAAGATATGGTTGGACATAAATTAGGAGAATTCTCACACACAAGAAAATTTGTTTCTCATGGTGGTAAGATTCAGAAAGATCTGGAGCAAGCGGCTAAACAGCGAGAAATACAAGTAGCAAAAACAGGCAACTAAACTAACATTAAGAAATTAGACATTCAGTTAACTAAACATATGAAAATTCAAGTAAGATTAAATAATTATAGAAGATCGGCTCGAAAAGTCAGGGAAATTTCTTCCGTGTTGAAAGGTTTGAATGTGGCTGATGCATTGAATCAGTTGGAAGTTATGCAGAAGGGAAGTGCTTACGATGTTAAGAATCTATTGGTAAGCGCAATCGCTACTGCTGAAAATGATTTCAACTTGAATAAGAAGGATTTGATCTTAGGAGAAATCATGGTACAGGAAGGAAAAACTTTGAAGAGATGGAGAGCTCGAGCCTATGGAAGAGCAAACCAGATTCTAAAGAGAACATGTCATATTATATTAACAGTAGAGGAGAAGGTTTTGATAGCAGGGAAGGATGATGCAATGAAGAAGGTTGAGAAAGATGTTAAGAAAAAGTCTGAAAAGAAGACTGGGAAGGTAGCGAAGAAGGTAGAAAAAACATCTAAAAAAGACACAAAAAAGGATTTGGCGGGGAAAAATGATAAGAAAAAGGTAACTAAGAAATAAACTAGCAACATCATGGGACAAAAAGTAGATCCACGAGTATTAAGATTAGGAATCAATAAGGGTTGGAATTCTCTTTGGTATAACAAAAAGAATTATAAGACTGTTTTAAAGCAGGATATAACTTTAGTTGATTATATAAAGGAACAGTACAAAAGTGCTGGTATCGCTAGTGTTGGGATAGAAAGAAGTATTGCTAAGATTAAAATCATTATTAAGACAAACAAGCCAGGAATTATTATCGGTCGTGGTGGTGCAGGATTGGAAGATTTGAAGAAGAATATCGAAAGGAAATTCTTGTTTAATGAAAAATTGAAAGCAGTGATTGATGTAAAAGAGGTAAAGAGTATCAATGAAAATGCTCAATTGCTAGCTGATGATGCAGCATTTCAATTAGAGAAAAGAGTTGCTTTTAGGAGGATTATGAAAATGATGATTGATAAGGTAATGCAGAATAGAAGTATCAAGGGTATTAAGATACAAATGTCAGGAAGATTAGGTGGTGCTGAAATGGCAAGAGTAGAATGGCTTTCTAAGGGAAACATTCCACTACATACATTGAAGGCAGATATTGATTTCGCAAAATCTACTGCCAGAACTACCTATGGTGCAATTGGATTAAAGGTTTGGTTGAACAAAGGAATGATTGATGCAAGTAAAGATACTAGAAAATAATAGATAACGTTACAAGATTATGTTGATGCCTAAAAAAGTAAAGCACAGAAAAGTCCATCGAGGTGGAAAAACCAGAGGATTGGCCTACAAAGGTGGAAAAATATCTTTTGGGTCATATGGATTAAAATCCTTGGACACTGGTGCTTTAAATTCTAGGGAAATTGAAGCAGCCCGTAGAGCAATTACCCGTTATGTTCAGAGAGGTGGTAAGATTTGGATTAGAATTTTCCCGGATCATTCAATGACAAAGAAGGGTGCGGAAGTACCGATGGGTAAAGGTAAGGGTGCTCCAGACCATTTCATAGCTAAGATTAAACCAGGTAGAATTATTTTTGAGATGGATGGTGTCGATGAATCAATAGCTAGAGAAGCATTAAGGTTAGGATCTGATAAATTAAGTATTAGAACAAAATTTGTAAAGAATAATTAAGATGAAGGCATTAGAATTAAAGGAAAAAACTGAAGAGGAATTAGCAAAGTTATTGCAAGAAAAGCAGGCTAAATTAGTTAAAGTTAAATTTGGCGTTGCTAGCAAGCAGTACAAGAATTATAAAGAAATTGCGGATATTAAAAAGGATATCGCAAGAATTAATACGGCTTTAAATAGTAATGATTCTAAATAATAGTTAAGAATATAGATATGACAAAGGAAGACAAAATAATTGAAAAGGTAGTAACCAAGTCAACGAAAAGAGGAGTGGTTACTAGTGATAAAATGGATAAAACTATTGTTGTTAAAGTTGACTCATTGAAAAAGCATCCAAGATACCAAAAGAGATATACTAGTTCGAAGAAGTATAAGGTACACGATGAAAAGAACGAGTACGGAATTGGTGACAAGGTTGTAATTGAAGCATGCAAGCCGATTAGTAAAGATAAGCAGTGGACAGTAGCGAGTTAATCGCTTTAGGAATTTGGTCTAACGACCGTGAATCAGTAATTTTTATCCCGCGTAGCCATTTAGGCGAAGTGGGAAATAACCAAATATATGATACAAACAGAATCAAAATTGAAAGTAGCGGATAATTCAGGCGCCAAGGTGATTAGATGCTTTAAGGTTCTTGGTGGAAGCCGTCGTCGCTATGCTGCTGTGGGAGATATTATTGTAGCGTCAGTTATTGAGGCTGAGCCACGAAGTGCCGTTAAGAAAAAAGAAGTTGTGAAGGCCGTTGTTGTTAGACAGAAAAAGACTATCAAGAGAGCAAATGGAATAAGCATCAGATTTGATGAGAACGCTGCAGTTATTCTAGAGGAAAAGGAACCAAAGGGAAGTAGAATATTTGGTCCAATTGCTAGGGAGGTGCGTGAGGCTGGATTTACTAAGATTGTTTCATTGGCCGAGGAAGTTTACTAGATATTTATAGAATTGGAGTTTAAGAATTTATAGAATAAAGAAGATGAGAATTAAAAAAGGAGACAATGTTAAGATATTAAGAGGTAAAGACCGTAGTAAGACGGGAAAGGTTCTTAGAGTATTTCCAAAAGATAAAAAGGTTATCGTTGAAAATATGAATCTTGTGAAGAGACATAAGAAATCAAGACGAGCTGGTGAGCAAAGCGAGAGAGTCACAGTAGCTATGCCAATTAATATTGCTAACATTCAATTTGTATGCCCAAAATGTTCAAAACCAGTAAGGTTAGGATATAAAGTGGTAGATAATAAAAATGTACGTGTTTGTAAGAAATGTGAAGCGGAAGTTTAAAAATATAAGAATTTAAGAATTTAGGTCCTAGTCATTCGACGGGATAAAAATTTAAGAGTGTAATAGTATGAATAGTTTACAGGAAAAATATAATAAAGAAATCCAGCCAGCCCTTATGAAAGAGTTTGGATATTCGAATGTGATGCAATGTCCAAAGGTTGAAAAAGTATCTGTAAATGTTGGATTGTCTCAGGCAGCGGAGAATAAAGAATTTATTAAGGATATTGAAAATGATTTGAAGCTAGTTATTGGACAAGCTCCGGTAATTACTAAGGCTAAGAAATCAATTGCTGGATTTAAAACAAGGCAAGGACAAAGTATTGGAATGAAAGCTACTTTGCGAGGTGATAAGATGTGGGACTTTATGTATAGATTAGTAGGAGCTTCTTTGCCGAGAATTAAAGATTTCCGTGGCTTGGAAGTTAAGAGCTTTGATGACAATGGTAATTTTAGTATAGGAATTAAGGAACATTTAATATTTCCAGAAATTTCAACAGATAACATAAGAAATATTTTTGGATTTCAAGTAAATGTTTCAACAACTGTGAATAGTAAAGAAGAAGGAATTGCATTGTTGAGACTATTAGGATTTCCAATTAAGAAAGATAAAGAATAAGACTTAAATAAACCCAATGAATATTGATCAAGTTGCAGACATGTTAACAAGAATTAGAAATGCTCAATTGGCAAGAAAGAGCGAGGTTGTAATGCCGTCTTCTAAATTCAAAGTTGCTTTAGCTAAGTTGTTAAACAAAAAAGATTACGTTAGAGAGGTAGCTACTTTTGTTGATGACAGTAAAACCTATTTAAAGGTACAGTTGAAGTATATTGATAGCAAGCCTGCTATTAAAGGAATAAAGAGGGTTAGTAAACAGGGACAGCGAATTTATATGAACAAGGGAGAGCTTCCAATTGTTAAAAATGGTTATGGAATGGCTGTAATTTCAACTTCACAGGGACTAATGAGTGATCAGAAGGCTAGAAAAAATGGTCTAGGTGGAGAGATAATTTGTGAAGTTTGGTAATTTCCTTAGGTATAAATAATAATTTTTAGATAAATGGCGAAAAAATCAGTAATAGCTAGAGCAAACAAAAAACCTAAATTTTCTACACGAAAAGTTAACCGTTGTTGGAAGTGTGGAAGAAAGCATGGGTATATGAGAGATTTCGGTCTTTGTCGTATTTGTTTTAGGGAGTTAGCAAATGAAGGGTCTATCCCAGGAGTAAGACGTTCTAGTTGGTAGAATTAAAATTTTCAATTTTCAATTTTTGAATAATAGGTATTGTTTGAAAATTGAAGATTGAAAATTGATACAAGTAAGGTCAATGCTTTTAATGTTGAAGGACATAGCATAGACAATAAATAAGGTAATTATTTTTTTAAAAGAATATGTCAAGAATTGGAAAACAACCTATAAAAATTTCTGGAGATGTAACAGTTTCTATCGATGATAATAATATCAAGATAAAAGGTCCGAAGGGGGAATTATCTTATGATTTTAGTTACGAAGTTAAAGTTTCATCTAATGATAAAGAAATTATTGTGGAAAAAAACAGTAATTCAAAGGTTAGTCAAGCTCTTTGGGGAACAACCAGAGCTTTAATCCAAAATATGGTAGAAGGTGTAACAACTGGTTTTACAAAAGTTTTGGAATTGCACGGTGTTGGCTATAAGATGGCTGTACAGGGCAAGAAAATGGTTTTAAATTTAGGTTTTTCTCATCCAATTGAATTAGATATTCCAGAAGGATTGACTGCTGAAATTGAAAAGGAAAAGTTGACTATAGCTGGAATGAGCAAACAAGCAGTTGGACAATTTGCAGCAGAGATTAGGAGTTTGAAAAAAGTTGAGCCATACAAAGGAAAGGGATTTAGATATGAAGGTGAGCAATTCATCAAGAAGGAAGGTAAGAAGGCTGTTGGTTCTGAGTAGTCGAGAAAATTATAAACTAATTATTTCCGCTGGTGGCGGTTCAGCCTAGGGCTGAAAAGGTTAACATGAAAATTATGAATTCATCAAGATTAAAAAAGAAGAGACGAGTATTG
Source organism: Hyalogyrina grasslei (assembly GCA_034780735.1). Classification (NCBI taxonomy): domain Eukaryota; kingdom Metazoa; phylum Mollusca; class Gastropoda; family Hyalogyrinidae; genus Hyalogyrina; species Hyalogyrina grasslei. The sequence continues at coordinate 8,750 of JAUZSW010346635.1, forward strand.
GTTAGTGGGACTAAAAAAATTCCAAGATTAGCCGTATTTAAAAGTGCTAAGATTATTTATGCTAGTCTTATTGATGATGTGAAAGGGATAACCTTAGCTACAGCTGATTCAAGGGAGATAAAGTCAGATAAGCATGACAAAGATACTGCTGGTAAGGTTGGAGAATTGATTGCTAAGAAAGGAAAAGCAGAAAAGGTTACGACAGTTGTATTTGATAGAAGTGGTTATAAATACCATGGAAAAATTAAGTCTTTAGCAGATGGAGCTCGTAAGGGTGGATTAAAATTTTAAACATAACAATTATGGACAAAGGTAAACCTAACAATTTCAAAAAGAAAAGATTTCAAAAAAGGGAAAAGCCCGAATTTGATCAAAATATGATTGACTTGGCGAGAGTAACTCGTGTTGTTAAGGGTGGACGAAGATTTTCTTTTAGAGCTGCTGTGGTTATTGGTAACCGTAAGGGTAAAGTTGGATTTGGAGTTGCCAAGGGAACAGATGTATCTGTAGCTATCGGAAAAGCGGTAGTTGAGGCTAAGAAGAAAATGATTAATATCAAAAGAACTAATACTACGATTGCTTTTGAAGTTAAGGAAAAATTTGGGGCAGCTCGTGTAATGATACGTCCAGCACAGGAAGGTAGAGGAGTTGTTGCTGGCGGAGCAATGAGAGCAGTTATTGAGTTGGCTGGAATTAAAGATGTTGTTGCAAAATCACGAGGAACTGCTAATAAACTTAATGTTGCTAAAGCTACAATGAAGGCCTTGGAAACATTAAGTCAGGAAATGATTATTAACCCTCCGAAGCCAGAAAAGACAGATGAGAAAAAGGATGCAAAGAAAGAGGTTGTCAAGAAGACAGTTAAAAAAGCTGTAAAAAAAGTTACTAAGAAATAAAGTTTTATAATTTATAGTTTATCGGTCCTGGGAGTATTTCTTGAGGATAGATAATTGACAAGTATTATTATGCAAATCAATAGTTTAAAATCTAGAAAATTGAAGAGTAGAAAAAGAGTTGGTCGAGGTGGAAAATCTGGGACTTACTCTGGTAAAGGAATGAAAGGACAAAAGTCTCGTAGTGGTTATTCACGGCGATCTACCTGGGAAGGTGGGCGAACAACTTTAATCGCAGCGACTAAGAAGAATAAAGGTTTTAAGTCTCGAAACCCAAAAAATCAAGTTGTGAGCTTGGATGCCTTGGAAAATAATTTTAAAGATGGTGATAAAGTAACACCAGAAATTCTTAAGGAAGCTGGATTGATTAATGATATTTCAGTTCCGGTTAAAATTCTTAACAATGGAACATTAAAAAAGAAATTAGAATTCAAGGATGTTCTAATGTCTGATTCAACCAAAAAAGCTATTAAATAGTGAGTAGCAATAATTTTATTGTTTCAATGGATTGCATTATTTGGTAAAAAGAGATAAGATAAAGTTAGATTTATTAAAAAAAAGAAAATTTGATTATTTAAAGTTTATTTCAAATTTTAAATTGTCGAGATTGGCAGTGAGATTCTAATAATATTCAGGAAATATAAATAATACTGAAAAATAAAATAGTAATACATTAAGTATATGTTCGAAAAGTTAACGCGAATATTTAAAGCAAAAGACTTAAGAAATAAAATATTGTTTATAGTTGCTATTTTGATTGTTTACAGATTAGCGGCTAATATTCCTATCCCTGGTGTTGATACCTCAAGGGTTAGGGATTTTTTTGATGATAATCAACTATTTAGTTTTCTAAATATGTTTTCTGGGGGTGGTTTGAAAAATATTTCTATTGTGATGTTGGGTGTGGGGCCATATATTACGGCTTCAATTATTATGCAGTTGATGACAATGATATTCCCGAATTTGGAAAAGATGAACAAGGAAGACGGTGAGGCTGGACGACAAAAATTCAATATGATTACTCGATACTTAACGGTGCCTTTGGCAGCTGTACAGTCTTTTGGTATGATTGCTTTATTGAAAAGTCAGGGAATGATGGGTGATTTAACAATGTTTAATTATGTTTTAATTGTTGTTACAGCAACGGCAGGAACAATTTTCTTGATGTGGCTAGGAGAATTAATTACAGAGAAAGGTATTGGTAATGGTGTTTCTGTTCTGATTTTTGCAGGTATCGTGATTGCTTTACCAGCTACGATTAAACAAATTATTGCTACCTGGGATCCTACACAAGCTTTAACTTACTTGGGATTCTTAGTTCTTAGTATCATGACTGTGGCAGGAATTGTTATAAGCAATGAGGGGAAGAGAAATATCCCAATTACTTTTGCACGAAGAATGAGAAATGGAACGGGAGCTGGTGGTAGTGTGGAGTCACATTTGCCTTTAAAGGTTAATCAGGCTGGAGTTATTCCAATTATCTTTGCGATGTCTATTATGTTGTTTCCAGGAATGATTTCAGGAGTTTTGGCTAATGTTAGTAATCCAGCAGTGGCAGGGATTGCAGGGAAGACTGCGGATTTATTTGCTAACCAGTGGTTTTATGGAATTTCTTATTTTGTATTGGTGGTGGCTTTTACTTTCTTTTATACAGCCGTTACCTTTGATCCAAAAAGTGTTGCGGAAAATTTACAACGACAGGGTGGGTTTATTGCTAATATTCGACCGGGAGAACCAACTGTGGAGTATCTAAATTATATTGTAAATAGAGTTACTTTGAGTGGAGCACTTTTCCTAGGATTTATTGCGGTATTACCATTTATTGTTCAAGGATTTACGGGTATTCAGACGTTGACTATTGGTGGTACAGGAGTATTGATTGTGGTATCGGTGGTTATTGAGATGATAAAGCAGATTGAAGCACAATTGGTGATGCGTGATTATGATGGTTTGTAGGAAGTGGATTGTAGTTGAAACAAATTTAAAAACAAAAAAGCGGCTTCGCCGCTTTTTTTTTGTAGATAAATTTTTTGTAGAATTTACTTTTTTTGTAAAAGAAAAGTCCTCAATGCAGAGAGTCGTATGGATCCCGAAAAAATTTAGTGTCGGAAAAATAATTGTTGAAGCAAAGCTTCTGATATTTTTCCCTAAAAGAAAGTGGGCTGCCATGTTTCCCGCACCCAAAAATCATTTTATAACAATTGATCTTTGGGTGCGGGAGTTATTCATCCTCTCATTCTGAAGACTTTTCTACTCTTATTGTATCATAATAATTAATTTGCTCATAGTGCCAGACAGTAGTATAATGAGAATATAGATAATAAATAAAAAATAATTATGCAAGACGAAAAAGCAAAAAGTAAAAAAAATGCTCCAGTGTTTCTAAAGATATTATTAGGAGTGGTGGGAGTATATTTAGTGACAAATTTTTTAATGGGTTCTTTTTTTGGAGGAGGCTTAAGCTCAAAGACGAGTGCGGTGAATGGTGCTAGAACGTTAGGTATGGCTAGCTTAGAGTCTTATGGTGGTGACATGGATATGGAAGTTGCTATGACAGAGCCAATGATGATGAAATCTGCGCCAGCTGGGCAGATGATGGATGAAGATTTAGTAGTACCGATGCCGATGCCGACACCGGATAGGCAAGGGGCACCAGTTCCAGATGTTGATAAAAAGATTATTAAAAATGGTTCTGTGGAGTTAAAGGTTGATGATGCTGAAAAGGTTGCGGATAAAATTACTGATATTGCTAAGAAGTTTGGAGGGGATGTTTTTTCTAGTAATAGTCGTCGACAGGCTAATGGTAATTTAGTAGGTAGTTTAACAGTTAAAGTTCCGGTAGATAAGTTTGACGAAGTGATGACTGCTGTAAAAAAAGCTGGGGAAAAAGTTATTTTTGAATCAGTTAATGCGGACGATGTAACAATGGACTATATTGATTTACAAGCTAGGCTAAATAATAAGAAAGCAGAGGAAGAAACTTTTAAAAAATTGCTAGATAGGACTGGTGGCTTAAAGGATATTTTAAGTGTTACTAGAGAGCTTACTAGAGTAAGGAGTGAGATAGATAGTTTGGAAGGGCAATTAAAATATATGACTGCTCAGACAGATATGTCAACAATTAATGTAACTTTAACAGAATTTGTACAAATTTCTACGGATAGAGATTCTTGGAAACCTTGGCGAGTAGTTACAAGTTCTTTGCATAACTTAATTTTGAATTCACAAAACTTTGTGGATGGAGTAATCAAATTTGTGATTGTGCAGTTGCCAATTCTAATTGTAGTAGCGTTGTTAATCCTTGGTGGATATAAGGGTGCTGTGAAAATTTATAGAAAGTTTAGAAAATAATATAAAACAAATGGATAATACTAATTCAGAAAGGACAATAACCCAACGAGACTATCAAGGGCAAATTATGAGTGCACTAATGAGATTTTTCAGGGCGAGAGATGTTGAAGATTTTAGTGTTTTAATGAGGCCGGATAATGAGAATAGTGTTTTGTTGAATGCTGTTATGCAACGAGAAAGACCTGTGTTGAATGTTGAAGTTTTTGATGAGGGGAAAGATATTGAGATAGAAGACCATAACGATGATGTGACAAGGGTTCCTATGCCCGAAGGAACACTTATGATTGAATATGGTAAGTCAGAAACAGAGAATAAAAATACAGTTGTTTACGCTTGGGTAGATGATAGCGGTGAGGTGAATTATGGAACAAAAACAGAGAAGTAGTATGATTAATAAATAATAAATAAAATTATGTCAAAAATTATACAAATAGCGTCATTTGAATTAAATGATGAAAATCTAATGGAGGAATGGAAAGTAATGTCAGCTGGTATTTCTGAAGCAATGAAAAATTTACCGGGATTTATTTCCAGGGATTCTGCTGTGGGTGAGGATGGTAAAGTGTATTGTATTTTAAAATGGGAAAATAAAGAGAGTCAGGAGGCTGCTAAAAAAATGATAGAAAGTCCAGAGATGAAAGATAAGATGGAGGCTTTCGCAAAAATTGCCAACATGCAAACAATGACAAGTAAATTTTTGGAAGTGGTGTAGATTTAGTAAGTATGCATAATTTATTCTGTGTATTTTAAAAGCCCCAGAAAGATTGCAAAAAATAATTGCTTAATCTTAAGGGGCTTTTTGGTTAAGGGAGATAATATTGTACTCCTTAAACTTTCGGTTTTGATGGAGGCTTAAGCTCGCGGAGCTTTGCTCGACCAAGTTCGTGAATGCGTAAGTTTCCTCTTTTTTCTAAAGCTGCCAGAAACATGCCGTAGGTTTCTGTATAACGCATTTCTAAAAAAGACGTGTATTTTCTTCCGTTAGGAATGGAAGCTATATTGCGCATGTTTACACCATATCTAGAGAACATCCCAATAGCATCTTGTAGGGCAGTGCGACTATCAGGAGAATCCGCTATTACACTTAGAAATAAATAGGCTCTATCCCAGTTATTAATAAATTGTTCATGTCGGGATATTTTTTTCAGTAATAGAAAACGGGTTAAATTGTCGTCCAAATTTTTGATATTTTCTTTTAGAATACGAATTCCGTTGATTGCTGTATGAATTGGAGCAATAGCTGCTTTATTTGATGAGTGGGAAATTTCAAGTACGGCAGCGCTAGTGCTTGAAGACCTTTGCTCATTCCAGTCGTATTGCTCAGTGATATTTGAGCATTGTTCCAGTGCCTGAGGATGAGAATGTACAGTATCTATATCGCTGATATTAGAAATGTGCTTACCGGTAACTAGGGCATGTTTTATGGGCAGTCTGTACTCGCCAACAATTTGCACAGAAGTTTGTCTTTGTAGGATTGGCTTTATGCCCTCAACACCCCCAACTGTTGTATTTTCCAATGGTACCACGGCATAAGAAATTGTATTTTTATCCAGTGCTTTGAGTAGTGCCTTAAACGTTGGGTAACAAACGACGGACTTTGCTATACATGTGCCAACATAAGCAGAATAGGAAAGCATTGGTCCTAGTGCGCCAACTTCTTTAATTGGATTAATGGGACTACCTTTTATTACTACTGTCATGACATTATCTCCCTGTGGAATGGATGGATGAAAAAGCTATTGGTAATTTAACAATAAGAAAAAAGAGCTATAAACAAATAATACATTTTACTTGTTTAGTATTTTAGTATGACAAATTGACATAATTTGTCAATAAAAGATTGCAAAGAGTGACTAGTTTTATTTGATTTATAGGGTTCATCGTGTTATAATAGCGAACTAGGTTTAGTATAGTTTTATTGGCTTGAAAATATTATTAAAGTAGATGAAAATATTTTTTAGTACTTAAATTTAAGATGGAGAGGAAAAAGCATGGAAGAAAATAAAGGACTTATAACAGTAAGTCAGGAAGATGCAGATAAATTTGGTTGCGTAAGCTGTGGGTACAAGAGTAGACATATGCCAGCACCATGGTATCCAGGATCAGGAGTAGCACGGTGTGCTAGTTGCGATCAACTGTATGTGGTATTGGCTAAGGGCATTGATAAATTGCCAGTTGAAGCGAATATAAATCATACAGATTTACAACAACATCCTCGATATGGAATCCTAGCTAATTTGGCAATAAAGAAATCAGAATGTTTACATGTGTAAAGGAGGAGTATTTTTTAAGAGTTGTCTCAATCTGAAAGAGGTTGAGACACTTTTTTTATTTAGTAGTGTGCTCATTGGCAAAACATTGCAAAGAGGTGTTTGTGTAGGTATAATAATAGTATTGGGGATAGTATTGCAAGGAGCTCAATAAATTTTTTAGCAGTTATTGTAAGAAAATAAAATTAAAAATTATGACAGCAAGTAAAAACGAATATCAAGAAGAATTTGAAAAGTACTATAAAATGTTGAATGACTTTTAAAAATAATAAACAACAAAAGCTTGCATTTTTTGGCTTGAATAAAGGGAAAAATGGGGTGTTGACACTACTAGTATAGTCTGTTATACTAGTAGCATATACTTGTAGTATAATATAATATATATGAATGAGAAAATAGTACAATATTTACAGCAACAAATACGAACCACGGATGAACGATTAGCTCGGTTTACATATAGTCCTCAAGGTGAAAAATACCCAACTCGTTTTATGTTTGTGAAAGTAAAACAATACGTGGATGATTTTTTGCAAAAAATATCGGGGAACAGAATGATAATTATTCCTGGTTTTCGTGGTGTCGGTAAGACGACTTTAATGTCGCAAGTTTGTAGTAAATATAAAAGTGAAAGTAAAGAAATATTGTTTCTTTCTGTTGAGGATGCAAAAACTTTACTTGATGTTGGTATAGCTGAATTAATAACTGCTTATGAGGAAATCTTAGGAGATAGCTTAGAAAAAACAGATAAACAAATTATTATTTTCTTGGATGAAATTCAAAGTGATCCTAAATGGGCGTTGACATTAAAATCTCTTTTTGAAAAAACAACTAATATTTTTTTCTGTTGTACGGGTTCATCTGCTGTTGTTTTACAAACAACTCCAAATTTAGCCAGGAGGGCAATTTTTGAAAAAATGCCACCAATTTGTTTCACAGAATATCAAATGATAAGAAATTCTGTTTACCCTAAAAAAGGATTAAAGGAAAAAATTAGACAGGCGATATATTTTTCACAAAACGCTGGTGAAGTGCATTTAAAGTTGATAGCGCTTAAAGCGGAAGTTAATCAATATTGGGCAAAGGTAGACCGTAAAGATGTTAAAAAGTATTTAACATCGGGGACACTACCTTTTGCATTGACTATGCCAAATGAATCTGCGGTTTATGACTCTATATCATTATTAATTGATAAAATTATTAAGTTGGATTTGCCAATGCTAGGTAATTTTGATGAGGATACATTAAATGCTGTAAAAAGAATTTTGTTTGTGCTTGCTGAAAATGATACAACTAGCTTAGCTAGTTTGGAAAAAATATTTAAGATTAATAGATTGACAATTGCAAGTGTTTTAGAGACCTTAGAGAAGGCAGAATTATTAATAAGAGTACCAGCCTATGGTTCAAATATGTCAGTAGATAAGAAACCTGTTAAGTATTTGTTTATGTCTCCGGCTATTAGAATGGCTTTTTTCTATTTCACTGGGCAGGAGGCGACTTTTCTTGGTCGACAAGGAAAACTACTAGAGGATTCAGTGGGCGCTCATTTGTATAGGGAATTTATCCTAAGAAGTCAGGGAGCTATTCGTTATGACAGTGCTCAGGGTGGAGCTGATTTTATTTTACAAATACAAAATAATAAGCAAATTATTATTGAGGTTGGAATGGGGAAAAAAGATAAAAGACAATTGGTAAATAGTATAAAAAAAATAAATGCTGATTACAGTTTAGTATTTTCTAGTACGGAATTGCAAGTAGATGCTGAATTGCAAATAGTTTTTGTGCCATTGGATTATTATTTTTTGATGTAATTTTATGAATAAAACATAAACAGAAAGAAATTAGTAAATAAAACAAAATAATTTTATGAGTAAAAACGAATATCAAGAAGAATTTGAAAAGTCCTATAAAATGTTAAATGAGGCGCAGCGGGAGGCGGTGGATACTATTGATGGTCCGGTGGTGGTAGTGGCTGGACCAGGAACTGGTAAGACTCAAATTTTAACCTTGCGAATTGCTAATATTATTGATAGATTGGGTGCCGATGTGGCTGAAAATATTTTAGCTTTAACTTTTACCAATGCCGGTGTTTTTGCGATGCGGGAAAGGCTAACTGATTTTACGGGAGTAGAGATGGCTTATCAGGTTAATATTTTTACCTTTCATTCTTTTGCTGAAGAGCAAATTAAAAATAATCCAGATTATTTTAGTCGCTTTGCTTTTTCACAGGCCGTAACGGACATTGAACAAATTCAAATTATTGAGGAAATTATTCAAAATACAGATTTAGAATATTTAAAAACTTTTGCTTCGGACCATCACTACACACGAGATATCATTGGAGCTATTAATGACTTAAAAATGGAGGCAATTTCTGTGGATGACTTTAGAAAAAGTTTAGATAAAATTGAGGTAAGAATTTTAGCGGAGGAAGGTGATAATGCTTATTTAAAAAGAAAGTCTGGTAATAGACAGAAGGGTGATTTAAAAAAAGCTATTGAAGATAAGATAACAAAGCAAAAAGGAAAACAAGAGGAGTTGGCGGATGTTTATGAAAAGTATCAAGAGGAGTTGGAGAAAAGAAAACTTTATGATTTCTCGGATATGATTTTAACTGTGGTGCAGGAGGCAGAGCAGAACGAAGAATATCGATTTTTATTGCAGGAACAATACCAGTATCTTCTGGTTGATGAACATCAAGATACAAATAGTGCTCAAAATAGAATGATAGAATTGATTGGTGCAGCAGAGGTTAATGAGAATAGACCAAATATTTTTACGGTTGGTGATGAGAAACAAGCTATCTATGCCTTTCAGGGAGCTAGTTTAGATAATTTCTTAAAATTTGAAACACAATACAAAGATGTTAAGATTGTGAATTTAGAAAATAATTATCGTTCTAGTCAGAAGATTTTAGATTCGGCTCATTCAGTTTTGGCTGGGAAAACTGAATTGCAAGCTAAGAATGATAAGGTGGCAAAATTAGGGCATAAAATAAAAGTGGCTGAATTAAATAATTATAAAGAGGAATTAATATTTTTAGCAGAAAGTATTAAGGCGCGGATTGCTGATGGTGAGGAGCTTGATTCCATCGCTGTTTTTTATCGACAAAATAAAAATTTATTTGAAATTAAAGATATTTTTGACAAGTTTGAAATTCCCTATAAGGTTTTTTCACGAGAAAATATTTTGGATAACAAAGAAATCAAAAAATTAATTATGTACCTAAGGGCCATTATCAATCCCTATGATGATGAAACTTTAGCAAAATTACTTTTTGTGGATTTTTTAAACTTAGATACTTTTGATATTTTGAAAGTTTTGCGTAAGATGGACTATCGAGGTGGCAAAGGAAAGGTGCTCCATCCAACTGATTGTTCTTCGCTGGCTCTTGAAAATTCCAATGTAGACTTGCCTCGGAAAACTCAACGATGCTCCGGCATCACTTCGCCTCCCTTGCCGTCGTCTAAATCAGAATTTTCTACGACCCACAAAAAACAATCAATTGAATGGAACACTGCAAATAAATCTATTCTAAAAATAATTTCTTCACCAGAAATTCTAGAACAAATAGAGGTGGAACGTCCGATTGAATTTTTGGGGCTGGCTAATAAATTAAAAGAATGCAGAAAAAAAACAGAAGACGTTGATTTTTTAGAATTTTTTGAGTGGTTTATTAAAGAATCTGGATTTTTGAAGCATATTTTAAAATTAAGTGATTCAACGTCGGCTTTAAAAAGATTGGAAAAAATATTTGATGAAGCGCGGAAGCAATTTTTTAGTAAAAAAGAGTATAAATTAAAAGATTTTTTAGAGTATATAGATATTCTAGAGAAATATAATGTGACGATTGATTTAGGACAAGATAACTTGGGACAGGGGGTGAATTTGATGACTGCGCACGGTTCTAAGGGTTTAGAATTTGATACTGTATACATTACTAATTTTGTGGATAGTATTTGGCCAGGGAGACGCTATGGAGCAACTTTTAAATTACCAACTTCTAAAATTGAGGGAGGAATTGATGATGAAAGAAGATTGTTTTATGTAGCTCTTACTAGAGGAAAACAAGAAGTCATGATTACCTACTCTAAGCTGGATTTAGAGGGCAGGGAGAAAAAGGTTTCTCGTTTTTTGGCGGAAATTGATGATGACCTTATCGAGCAAATGGAGATTGCTTCCTTAAGTATTACTGATAAAGTGGACACATTCTTCCAGCCGAAGGAAGAACAGGCTTTGTCTGTTTTCAATCCGGAGTATGTGAGAGAGCAATTTTTGAAAAACACCCTGTCTGTTTCGGCTTTGAATAATTATATGCAGTCACCCTTAAAATATTTTTTCCGTAATTTATTAAGACTGCCAAGTACTCAAACGAAAACTTTGATTTTTGGTAATATTATTCATCAAACCTTAGATGATTTTTTCAAGTCTTCAAAGAAGGATGAAAAATTATTGCCGGAGAAAGAGTTGTTAAAACATTTTCAAAGAGTTCTAGACTCAACGGTAATGCTGGAGAAATATTATGATGAAAGCAAAAAGAGGGGAGAAAAATTGTTAAAGGAATATTACCAACATTATAAAAATGATTTTACTTTGGAGATTGAAACGGAGAAAAAAGTATTTGCCTCAATGAAATTGAGAAATGGAGAAACTTTAAAATTGTATGGAATTATTGATAAGGTGGAATTGTTACCGGGGAATAAGATCAGAGTAGTGGACTATAAGACGGGAAGAACTTATGGGGATAAAACGAAAGCCGAGAGAGAAGATTTGCATCGACAGTTAGTTTTTTATAAATTACTTTTGGATAAATATCATGAAAAAACTGGTCATCCGGAGATAAAAGTTGAGGAAGGCATGTTGGATTTTCTGGAGAAAAGCAAAAAGACTGGCGAGTACGAGCGAAAGATTTTAGCGGTATCCTTCGCAGAAGTAAAAGAATTGGAAGAGGAAATTCAAGACTTCGCTGAAGACATTCTTTCTGGTGATTTCTTAAAAGAAAAATATGAACGTAATGATATTACTAAAGATTTCTTTGATTTGTGGGAATTGAGGAAATAAATGGAGATATGTCTTTACATATCTCCAAATATAGTATAAAATGGAGATATAAATAACTATATTGTCAAAAGTATGAAAAAATTTAAAGCCGGAAAATTAATACAACAATTGGAATATAAAAGTTTCTCACCATTTTTAGTAGACCGAGTTTTTAACTGGGATGATAAAAAAATAGATATTTTGCATGGGCAGGCAATGCGTTTTTTAGGAGAACTAAATGCGTACTCAACTTTAGTGCCAGATGTTGATTTTTTTATTCAAATGAATGTAGCAAGAGAGGCAACAAAGTCAAATATGATTGAAGGTACTCAAACTGGAATGGATGAAGTAGTCTTACCAATGGAGGAAATTGACCCTGAAAAAAGAGATGATTGGAGTGAGGTGCAAAATTACATTAAAGCAATGAACTTTGCAATAAATGAATTAAAAAAAATACCAGTATCTCTTCGTTTACTTAAGCAAGCCCACAAAATACTCCTTTCGGATGTTCGGGGAAAGTATAAAACACCTGGAGAAATTAGAAAAAGTCAGAATTGGATTGGGGGCTCTTCATTATCAGATGCTTTTTTTATTCCACCTAGTCCAGATGAGGTTCCAGAATTACTTAGTGATTTAGAAAAGTTTTGGCATAATCGAGAAGCTAATGTGCCTGTTCTTATCAAAGCGGCAATTATACACTATCAATTTGAAACGATTCATCCATTTTTGGATGGAAATGGCAGGATCGGGCGATTATTGATTACGTTGCAACTCATTGACTCTGAGATTCTTGTAAAGCCAACATTATATTTATCTGCTTTTTTTGAAAAAAATAGAGCATCTTATTATGATTCCTTGACTACGATACGTAAATCAAATGATTTAGAACAGTGGGTAAAATTCTTTTTGAATGGAATTATTGAAACCGCACAAGATGGAATTGAAACATTCAAAAAAATAGTGGATCTTCGTCAAAAATATGATCAAAAAATAATGACACTTGGAACTCGTGCTAAGAACGCGCAGAAACTACTTTTGATTATGTTTTCAAGTCCTATTGTGAATACTAAAAAAGTAGAAAAAGAATTAGAGATTAGTTTTAATAGTGCTAATCGTCTTTTGAAAATTCTTACTGAATTAAAGGTTCTGAAAGAAATAACAGGATTTTCACGAAATAGGTTTTTTGTTTTAGATGAATATTTAGATTTATTTAAAAAATAAATCTATTCTAACACGAATTGAAACACATTTGAAGAATATTTGAAAATATTTGCTGAAAAATAATGGTTACATCCCTAAACTGGAGTTTGAAAGGTTTGTAGAGTCGAAAGTCATCCCACTTCGCTGAGGCTACGAGGGACAAGAGTCTGTAAAGTTTGTAAAGTCTGTAAAGTTAAAAATTGAAAATAATACTTAATCAATCAAAATCTTTGAACAAAAAATCAAAGACAAAATCTCAGAAGTCTGGGGAGAGTAAATTAAAATATTATGACTTTATTAAAAAATACTGATTTTAAAAATGAAGAATTGACTGATGAAGATGTTATCTTAAGATCACATGTAGATACTTTGTACACAACTGATTTTAATAAAGGTAAATATTTTCAAGTTATTTCTAAGGATGAATCTGGTTTTGAATTACAGTTTTCTCCCAGAGTAATGTTTAAAGTTGTATATATAAAAGACAAGGATGATATTTCATCTTTTGAAATCATTAAATTATCAAAAAGGTCAGAAAGGGCAGAATTTGAAGAAAAAGAAAGAATATTTTTATCTAGTTTTAGTATGTCACAGCTTATAAATTTTTTAGGATTTATTAAAAGTTTAGATTTAAAGGGCATTACTGAAAGAAGAATAACTTTATCTGATAAAGATGATAGTGATTTGGGTATAGATAATGATACATTAAAAAAAGTTAAGACAATTTTAGAAAAAGAAGATGGAAAAAAATTAATTGAAGAATTAATAAATAACGGATTGATTACAAGTAACGATTTAGTTAATACAGGATACCGCAAAGAACAATTAGAAATTTTCAGAAAATTGTTAGAAGAAAATTATCTAGATGATTACAAAAGGGAAGTAGTAAAAAATACAAAGACTAAAGACGAAACAGCTTGGCAATATTTTTTCAATAAAAATCCCTGGATTTTTGGCTATGGTTTAGATTACCGTTTTATGGGTATTTTACAAAGAGAATTTTCAGCATCTAGTACTGAGGCAGACGGTAGCGGTCAAGTTAATGGAGATTTTTTGATAGGAGATAAAAAATTTACTACTTTTGTAGAGTTAAAAAAACCAAGTACTCCATTGTTTAAGAATTCAACAATTAGATCTGGTGCTTGGAAATTATCGACAGAGCTAATGGAGGCAATGTCTCAAATTCTAGAGCAGAAAGCAGCTGGGCAAATTAAATTAGATGGTATTATTTATGATGATAAGGAGGACGAAATAAAACAAAAATCTTATGATTCAAAAACTGTTCTAATAGTCGGTAATTGGAATGAAATTAAGGAAAATTCACCTTTGATAAAAAAAACAAAAGAAAAAACCTTTGAATTGTTTAGAAGAGATTCAAGAAATATTGAAATAATAACTTACGATGAATTATATGAAAGGGCTAAATTTATTGTGGAAAAATAATTATAAGTAGATCAATATTAAATAATTGAGTATGTATAACAAGGTAACAATAATGCCAGGTAAAAATTTCTCAAAATATTATGGTAAGTTAGTGTATTTTGAAAAATTAATTAATTCTCTATACAAAAGTGAGGAATATTTATTTCCCGTTTTTCTTCTTCGATGTCAATTAGTAGAATTTTCGTTAAAATATCTTTTGATTAATCATCCTTTTTACCCCATCGATAGTGTTGAGGTCGAAAGATTTACCATGGGTCAGGTAGTAGGAAGAATAAGGGAGATGAAAGACGTGCATATGGATAATATAGTTAGTAATGCTTTAGAACTTGTGGAGTATAGAAATAAGCTAACACACCATTTTATAAGGTCTGATGAAAATATTGAAAAAATGCATAAAAATATTAAAAAAGGCATGAAAAATGCCAATGAAATTGAAAAAAATATTTTTTATTTTTTCGATTTTGTAGACTCAATGAATAGATAATGAAAATAATAGAATATATAATTGAGGTGTACTATAAAACAAAGACAGCACATTGTACAAGAAAAATATCTAAAACAATGGTAATTTCATAAATAATAACCTAAACAAAATGAAAAATAATATATTTTTGACGTCGGAGTCTTATGCAGTTCTAGAGGATTTAGTAAAATTTATTGATAGAGATAACTTTAAGAAAGTATTGTTTATTGATACGTCTGGGGAGCCATTTATTAATGGTGGTAGAGAAACTCCATGGATTGAGAAATCAAAAAAAGTGATTGAAAAACTTGGTTTTGAAGTGACTTATTTTACTGTTACTGGAAAAACAACGGAAGAAATTAGGAAAGCTTTTGTAGATACCGATATTGTTCATATGGCAGGGGGAAATGCTTTCTATCTTTTAGGTAGGATACAAGAAACAAATTCTTTGCAGATTATTAGAGAATTTGTGGAACGAGGTGGAATTTACATTGGTCAAAGTGCTGGGTCGTATCTAGTTGGTCCGAGCGTTGAGCCGGCACTTAATCCAACTAGAGCAGAAGATGCTGAAAAACTTGATAATTTTGAGTGTGCCAATCTAGTTGATTTTACGGTATTGCCACATTTTGGGCGTGAAGATACAAAAGAAAAATATTTAAAGCATAGATGTAAACATATTTTTGGCAAGGGTAATAAAATAATTCTTTTGACAGATCAACAGTATGTTCGTATTCAAGAGGATGGAATGTATAAAATTGAGGAGGCAAAGAAGTTAAGAGTCTAAAGTTAAAAGTCAAAATTATTAATTACAAAAGGTGTTCATCATGTTCAATTGAACACTTGAACAATTTTTAATGGGTAGGGTAGGTACTAATATTGTATTTTATTGTTAACTTAAGATGGTATACTTATTAAAAAAAACAAAAAAAGTAATGAATAAAAATATAAAAAATAATATTAAGCTGCTTTATTGGATTTCCTTTTTTAATAATCTTTGGTTTTGGTTGGGGACT
>JAUZSW010347746.1:0-24333 GCA_034780735.1 Hyalogyrina grasslei
CCAAAGTTTTATCTTTTGATGAAATTATTATGGAACACTAATATTGATGTTGATAAAGTTTTACAGAATTGGTATATTGCGGCAGTAGGTCCTAAGGCAGCACCATTGGTCGCTAATTACTTTAAATTATGGGAAAATTTTTGGACTAAAACCGTTCCAAAAGGTAAATGGTTTAATGAATCAAAACATTCCTTGTATCTTGACTATACATCAAATGATTATTATTATGATATAAAAGCGGCAGAGCTCGATAAGATGGAAACTCTACTTCGTGCCGCTTTAAAAGTAACTGATAGTAAACTTGCCAAACAACGCGTTCAATTATGGTTAAAAGGATTTTTGGATACCAAAATATTGGTAATGACTAGAAAAATAGGCAAAAAAATCAATGCAGAATCATTTAAAAGTGAAGCAGTAAGAACAATAGTGAACAATGACTTTACAACAGATAGACAATGGGCATCATGGAAAAACAAAGCAAGTTTTGCCAAATTTTCTTATGATAAAAAATCTGGGCACGATAAGCCAGGTTGTATAATGATTGATAAATCAAAGGATGCCAATCAACCGACACCGCCCGACGCTGTTTTTATGAAGCGAATAAAGGTTAGGGCAGGGATGATGTATCGTCTTTCAGTCTGGGTCAAAACATCTGAAGTCAAAGCTGCTGTAACGGAGAAAAAAGAAGACATCAGTATTACTGTTCGCTGGCGTGAAAAAGATGGTAAAACATGGGTACATTTTGTTGGATTAAAATTTGTTAAGCATGTTACTGCAAAAAATGGTCAATGGCAAAAAATAGTAATGAATATTCCTGCTCCTATACTGGATAATATATACTATGCAGTCATACTTTTAGGTACCAATGTGTGTACAGGAATGGTTCGTTTTGATGATTTTAAAATGGTCGAAATTAAAAATAAAGATGAGATTGAACAGCAAGATAGTGTGATGACAAATATGGAGGATATGCTAAAAAGTGGGAAGATTATAAATATTGCTCCATTTCATAGCTTTGAAAATATCAATGATCTGAAAAAGAGTGGTTATTCAATTTGGCCACCAAAAATTCGTCCCAGTGCAACTCTGAGTAAAGATGACGGTAGTGATGGTAAACAATGTGTGATGTTTAACAATGCTCCGATTGATGGAAGCATAAATCGCTTTTTCCGTAGAGTAAAACCAGGTGATAAATATTATGTGGCAGTGGATTATAAAAAAATAAACGGGGGACGCTGTTCAGTAAACATTTTATGGCGTGACAACAAAAGTTTTTTCCCTAGTAATAGTCCATATAACTCTACCTTTTATTCTAAACCATTAATAAATCAATGGGCAACAATGGGGGGGATTGTCACGGTGCCACCTAAAGCAACGATATTAGTTTATGCAGTTTCAGTTAAACGTTCGCCAGGAAATGATGATATATGCCTGTTCGATAATTTTAGAGTATGTAAATTAAAATAAATAAGGTGTAAAGATGAGAATATGTTGGCCGAATGAATTTCCGGGAGTTTACTGGTTAGACAATAGAGAAGAAGATGCTGTTTTGGATGTATTGAGAAATGGCTCAATGTTCAGATATTATGGACTTGGTGAGCCTGATTATCCAGCAGGAACTGGTATGCCACGTCATGTTGATGCGTTTGAAGCAAAAGCACAAGCAGTTTACGGCAGTGAGTATACGCTGGGGATGAACAGTGGAACTGGAGCTTTGATTACCGCAATGCGGGCGCTAGATATTGGGGTCGGTTGTGAGGTTATCGTTCCAGCCTTTTTATGGGTTGCAACCGTCGGTGCAGTAGTTCAGGTTGGAGCGATTCCAGTTATCTGTGAAATTGATGAGGCCTTTAACCTTGACCCAGTCGATCTGGTGAAAAAAATTACTCCACAAACCAAACTAATTATTCCGATTCACATGGCTGGAACGCCATGTGATATGGATGCTATTATGGAGGTTGCTGATAATCATGGTATTGCGGTGCTTGAAGACTGTGCACAGTGTAACGGTGGAACTTTTAAAGGTAAATCTGTTGGTACCTTTGGTAAAATGGGTATTTTTAGTCTGCAACTGAATAAAAATATCACTTCTGGTGAAGGAGGATTGCTGATTACGGATGATGAACAACTTTATCTGCGAGCATTTGCGGCACACGATATGGGGCTGATCAGAGTTGCTGGACGTTTGGCAACCCCGGAAGATAGTGGGCTGATGTGGGGGGCAGGACGCCGAATGAGTGAGCTTTGTGGCGCTGTTGCTGCGGTTCAAATGGATAAACTTAAAGCTATTACTGGTAAAATGCGGGCATCTAAATATCGGATGAGAAAGTTACTAAAAGCAATTCCGGGTATTGAATTACGGCAAATTCCAGATGAGGATGGTGATAGCAGTGTTTTTATTATCATGCTGGTTGATGATGCTGATGTGGCACTGAAAATGGCTGAAAAGATGAAAGCTGATGGATTGAAAAATATTCATCGTCTTGCCGACTATGGTTTGCATATTTATAGCAATATTCCTTCACTGGTCAAAAAAATTCCATTGTCATCAACAGGTGAACCTTGGCAGTCCCCTGAAAATAGTGAGAGCATTTATGATTATAGTCAAGGCCGTTGCCCACAAAGTGATGCGCTCTTTGCCCGTTCAATTATTTTACCAATTCCATCATGTTTAACAGTGGAATTGGAAACGCAGGCCGTTGAAATCATCAAAAATGCTTTAGCGGAATCAAGGTAATAAATGGGGTTGGCTGGTCATCGACCTAAAAAAATAATTAGATACAGCGTGAAAAAAATCTATTTATGGTATGAAATCTTTTGAATGTTGGTATATTAGAGTATTGAATGAACGATTATCAATTTTCTAAACGAGCGGATAAGATTAATGAAAAGTATAAAAATAGGTGTTGTCGGAGCTGGGTTTGCGGCTGGGTTTCATTATGAGGCATATTTGAATGTCAATCGAATTAAGGTTGAAGTTATTGGAATCTATTCACGTAATTTAGCAAAGCGTAGTGCTTTCGCAGCAGAACGCAATATTATTGCGTTTGACTCTTTTGCTGCTATGCTTGAAAAAGTTGATGTTATTGATATTTGCGTACCAGGCTATGCACATGAAAAATATGCTGTTATTGCTGCGGAATATGGCAAACATATTATTATCGAAAAACCTTACACTGGTTACTATGGTCCGCCTAATGCTGACGCTTCATGGCGGGGTGATAAAGCAGATAAAAATGAAATGTTAATGCAGGCAATGGCAAGCGTTAAACGGATTGCAGACGCAGTTAATGCCAATGATATTAAACTGATGTATGCTGAAAACTGGGTTTATGCTCCGGCAATTCAGAAAGAGGTTGAGGTGCTGCGAGCAACTAAAGGACAGATACTATGGATGCAAGGCGAAGAGAGCCATTCTGGTAGTCATAGTCCTGCGTATGGTGTCTGGCGAGAGGCCGGTGGTGGTTCTGTTGTTGGTAAAGGTTGTCATCCGCTGTCGGCGGCATTGTATCTTAAACGGGTTGAGGCGATAGCTAGAGGCGTTGAAGCGATTCGTCCGAAGTCGGTTAACGCTAGAGTGCATCGTTTAACTGGAATCACTGATTATCAGGATGAAGGTCATTTACGAACAGATTATTGGGATGTTGAGGATTTTTGTCAACTCCATATCACCTTTACTGACGGTACGGTGGCAGATATTTTTTCTAGTGAAATTGTGATGGGAGGTGTCCATAACTGGTTGGAGATTTTCGCCAATAATCATCGTTATCGCGCTAATATTAATCCCAATGATTGTGGTACGCTTTATAATCCGGTGGAGCACCAGTTGAAAGATGTTTATATTGCGGAAAAACTTGGCAGTAAACAGGGGTGGAGTTTTCCGAGCCCGAATGAAGATTGGATGACTGGTTATCCACAAGAAATTCAGGATTTCATGGAATGCATTGACGCAGATCATGAACCGCAGAGTGATATTATGTTAGCCGCCGATACCGTAGCTGTAATGTATGCCGCATATTTGTCTGACCAGAATGATGGCTCGACAACTGAGGTGCCATTGGAATTATAAATTATGAATTATGAATTACGAATTACGAGAAGCAACAGCAAGTGGGTTTTCGGTGGCGCAGCCACCACATTGGGCCCATGAGGCCCATGAGGCCCATAGGCTGATGGAACATTTACTGTCAACAATCTGCGTCGGAACATTGAACATTGAATGAAAGGGAAATACAATTTCTCATTAGATTTAAATAAGACTTCTGAGACTAATTTTACTTTCCCGTTCTAAATTTTCACTACCATTAATCGTTAATCGTTAATCGTTAATCGTTAATCGTTAATCGTTAATCGTTAATCGTTAATCGTTAATCATTAATAACTTATCCTATTGTAATATTTTGTTCTGTTGCAAATTTTTGTAACAGTTCCAATGCCTCTTCAAATTCATAATCGCTGACCATTTCAGACATCTCTTTCAATTCTTTATGATCACTACCAGCAATCAGTTGATCTAGACAGTTTTGTGCTTCTGAATCATCATCATCTAAAAGTTCTGCTAGTTGGTTAATTAGTTTGGTAAACTTGATCGAACTCAACTTAGGCAGATTAGTTACTGGTGCTTTATCGGCATAAATTTCCGACGTTTTGATGGCGGTAATTAATGCAGTAGTTTGATTAGTTAATTTCATAAGCAATATGGTTAAAGTCTGTTCATCATAACCAATGCCACTGTCCTGAGCACTTTTTAACAGCGTATCCAGTTCGACTGCACATTCAAATATACCATCTGCTCCGATATTGCCCGCGACCCCTTTGATAGTGTGGGCAATACGTTCTGCCAATTCAAAATCACTGCTATTCACTGCGATTTTTATCTCTTCTGCTGTATTGGCGTGATGTGAACAGAATTTTTTCAGAATACTGCTATATATTTTCATATTACCCGCTACCCGAGCAATTCCCGCAGTGGTATCAAGCCCAACAATGGTTAATCTTACTTCTGTTGCGGTGGTCTGCTGTTGCTGTTCCAATTGTTCGGCTGAAACATGAAGCCATTTACCCAATATTGTAAATAGTAAATTTGGATCAATTGGTTTAGTTAGATAATCGCTCATGCCGTGTTTGAGACAACGTTCTTTGACGCCAACCATGGCATCCGCCGACATGGCGATAATTGGCAGGGTTGAATAGTTAAGTTCTTGTCTGATCTTTTCTGACGCTTCGTAACCACCCATTATTGGCATCTGCAGATCCATAAGCACGGCATCGTAGAACATTTCACCTTGCTCTTTAAGAATATCGAGTGCCGCTTGACCGTTATTAACGATATCAACTTTGATTTCAGCCTCTTCGAGTAGCCCTACTGCAACCTCTTGATTTAATTCATTATCTTCAACGAGCAGGAGATGTCTACCAGTGAAACCTTCAAGCAGACTATCATCGGCAGCGTCTACACCTGGTACTAAGGTTTTAAGCTTAATTGATTTACCGAAGACATTCATTATGGTATCAAGTAACAGTGATTGACTGACCGGTTTAATTAAAAATGCATCAAGGTTGATATTTTCGGCTTGTTGCATAACCTCTTCGCGACCATAATTGGTGAGCATTATAATATGTGGAACATTGATTAATTCAGGAATATTTTTTATTGCTTTGACTGTTTCAATGCCATTAATACCTGGCATTTTCCAATCCATTAGGATTAGATCATAGGCTTTATTGCCAGGTATGATTGAATGTTTTATTTCACTGATAGCTTCAGCGCCTGAAGAGACCGCCTCAACGTCAAAATTAAAGTCTTCAGTGTAGTTCTGAATAACTTCACGCGTGGAGTCATTGTCATCGACAATGAGTAGTCGCATTCCTTCGAGATCTTTGGCGAGCAGACTTAATTGCTGTTTGCTGCTATGATGAATACCCAGTTTTATATTGAAGAAAAATTCTGAACCAGTGCCGTATTCACTTTTTAGACCGATTTCACCATGCATCATTTTGACTAGTTTTTTAGAGATAGCCAGACCAAGGCCAGTGCCGCCAAATTTTCTGGTGGTAGTTGTATCTGCTTGGGAGAAGGATTGGAACATCTTGCCCTGTTGTTCTTCAGTCAGACCGATGCCGGTATCACGGACCGCGAAGCTAACTTCTGCCTCATGTTCAGTTTTTGAAATTAATTTAACGGCAATTTCTATTTCACCCTGTTCGGTGAACTTAACCGCATTCCCAACGAAGTTCAAGAGAATTTGTCCTAGTCTAAGTGGATCGCCAACCAATTTATCTGGCACCTCGGTATCGATGTTGAATATTAATTCAAGTCCTTTGTCTTGGGCTTTAGTTGAGGTTAAATTGGCGAGGTTATCCATTACATCGTCAAGTTCGAATTCGATCTCTTCGATGTCAAGTTTACCCGCTTCAATTTTTGAGAAGTCGAGAATATCATTAATAATACCAAGTAGATTATGCGCCGCTCGGTTGACCTTGGTTACAAAGTTAAGTTGCTTGTCATTGAGGTCCGTTCTTTGTAATAGATGATTCATACCGATAATCGCATTCATCGGTGTCCGTATTTCATGACTCATATTGGCTAAGAAGTCACCTTTTGCCTTGGTACTCTCTTCTGCCAGATCTTTTGCTATTTGTAATTCACGCTGCATCTTTTTGCGTTCAGTAATATCTAAAGAATATTCAATCATTTGAATCACTTCGCCATGATCGTTTAAAATCGGATAACCATGAACTTCTACAATAACTTCATTGCCGTTACTGTCATAGTGAATATGTTCAACAATAACTGGCTGTTTAGTTCGTTTGATTGTTTCTAGTGGGCATGGATCTTTTTCCCCCGAACATGGTTGATCACTTTGGTGAGTCAATTTATGACAGGTTTTAGCAGACTGGACACCTTGTTCTCGAGCAACTGAATTCATCATAACAATTTCATAATTATCAGTATTGATTACATAGAATGGGTGAGCCAATGAATCGAGGGTTGTTTCAAGAAATGCTTTCTGATCCTCGACCGCTTTGCGAATCTGTTTAAGTTCGGTAATATCCTCTTTTACCGCAACATAGTTGGTAATGTTGTTCTGTTCGTCACGAACGGGAGAAATGGCGGCTGATTCCCAGAATAGAGTTCCATTTTTCTTTTTATTGCATATTTCACCGCGCCATTTTTCCCCATTAGATATAGTTTCCCACATTGTTTGGTAAAATTCAGTAGGATGGACGTCAGGAGCTTTAAGAACCCGTGGGTTTTGGCCAAGCGCCTCTTTGGCTGAGTAACCGGTCATTAGCGTAAATTGAGGATTTACATATTCAATTATCCCCTGTTTATCGGTAATAACAACCGTGGTTGGGCTTTGTTCAATCGCACTGGATAGTTTGCGCATCTTTTCTTCCGCTAAGCACCGTTCCCAGACATAACCAATTTGACTAACCAAGGTTTTTATTAAAGGAACTGTTTGCGCAATGACTGATTTTTCGCCTACCTCATTGGATCTAACTGTAAATGTTGCAACACATTTATCGTTGACCTTTATTGGGAAGGTTGCACAACTTTTAAAATTATTTGACTGAGCAAATCCAGGACAACTCGGATGTGGTGGTTGTTTAATGCTATCAATCTTAATAATTGGTTTACCGCTAATTAGTGATTCACTTTGACAATTAGGGACTTCGTGTTGTGATGATTCGGCAACAATACCATAAGCGGCAAGCGGTATTAATTTGCCATTATCGTTAGCAGTTCCAATCCAGCCATTGGCTAGTTTTAATTCTTTAACTGTGGCTCGCACTGCGACTTCAGCCAGCTCTTCAATGTTATTGCAAACCGCAATCTGGAGTCCAGCCTCATGAACTGCTTGAGCCCATTTTGCCCGTTGTTTTACGGCTGCCATCTGTTCTGAGGCAACCTGTTCCCATTTATCACGGGCTTTACTTAATTCACGTTTAGTCTGTTCGCCACTCCAAAAGGTATAGACAATAAGGGCAAGCGCCAGGCCGACGGTAATTGCGAGTACCGTAATAATAATTCGACTATTGGCATAATATGATTCCATCGCATCAGTTTCATCTATTTCTGACGCAATACCTATTTTTAGTTCTTTGTCCCAAGTCCAGGCACCAAGTACATTAACGCCGCGATAGTCACGATATCCGCGGGTATCAACCGCAGTTAGCCCACTAATCGCGGTTTTAACCATCTTAGTCAACGGTCGTTTGTCAGGTGCTATCGTAGCATTTTCACCATTTAGTAAATTGGCCCCTGGGTTGGTTATTTTCATTGCCAACTGACTGCTCTGTTTATTGGCCAGCAGACCTATTTTTATTAACTGATCTTTAAATCGACTTTCTGATAGGAAAAAGCCATTCTCATCAAAGGCATAACTTTCCCCAGTTTTGCCGATTCTGCCGAGTTGACAGACATAAGAAAAATCACTCACTGGATCAATTCGAATTGTGAGTACGGCAATAACCTTTTGGGCTTTATTAAGTACCGGTGTGGCAAAAAACATGGTTGGTAATGATGGTTGCAAACGCCCTTGACTATCTTTTAACTTAACTTCTGAGATGATTGGTGGAATAAAGACGGTTTCGCCATCAAAAGCTCGTTTTAACATTGCCGGGCGTTTTTTCGCTATTAAATTGATGCTACCGATATTTGTATCCCGGGTTGATGCCAAGCTGATCATATCAGGTGCGATAATGAAAAAACCGCGGTCTTCAGAACGCTTCCCTTTGTGTTTGTAATTATCGCGTAATGCCTGTTGGGTTGGACTCTTAGTTAGTGCTTTTTTAGTATGCGCCACGCGTAGTATATTCTCTACGTCATCAATAAGTTTTGGGTTGGCGGCCCATTGTTTTATATAGTGCTTTTCATCTTCAATCCAGCCTTTTAATAGGTGATGGGTTGAGGTTGTTGTGACTTCTAGTGCATCACCAGTTTTTTTGCGAATACGGGTCTCCATATCTTGAAGACTAAACCATGCACCAGCAATAACGATGAGGAGAAAAATAAACATTGCCGCTCCGCCAATAATTTTTGCCCGTGATGACTGTAGTTTTTGAAAACGGTCACCAAGTAGCCGCATTCCCAATAGCAAAATAGTAATTAACAGAATAAGTCCGATAACAACCATGCCTAGTGTTATTAGCGGGTTAGGTTGATTGACATCTAAAGCCAGTCGAGTTTCAGATATTTTAGGCACCCATTTCATCTGGATATTATTTTGTTGTTGTGGGGTTATTGATTCTATAACTTTATTTAGAATTGTGACCAGTTCTGGCCAATCTTTACGCACTCCAAGGCCTAAATCCATGCTTAGAGAAGGTCGTTGTGCAATCATCAAATTGGTGATACTTAGTTTTGAAATAAAGTAACTTCCAGTTGTTTGGGAAACAACCATAGCGTCAGCATCACCACGTGATAGTTTCAATATGCCTTCACTAACTGTATCAACATAAACCTTCTTTATACCAGGGAAAAGCGGGATGAAATCTTCGAGGTAACCATAATTACGCACGAGAATCACTGATTTACCTTTGAGTGAATCAGGGGTAGCGAGGTTTTTACTGGTGTTACGGGTTAAAATAATAATTGGCGAACTCATGTAGGCTTTACTGAAAGTCAGGTAGGCTTCACGTTCTTTATTGCCTAGAGTTTCTGATAATATATCAATTTTGCCGCTTTTTGCCAGTTCCACCGATTCATCCCAGCTTGCAGTTTGGATTTTTTCAAATTTTAATGGTATTTGACTTTCTATATAAGCGAGGTAATCGGCAACGATTCCAATATAATTTCCTTCACTGGTAAAGGCTTCCTGAGGTAACCAATCTGGATCACCAGTAAAACGGACTACGGGGTGTTGCCTTAGCCATTGCATTTGTGCATCAGTCAAATTAATTGATGTTGCGACTCTTTTTTCTTTTTTGGCAAATAACCATTTGTCTTGAATTGCACTCATCTCTTTAGGAGTAATACTGGCCATTGCCTTAGTTATTACCGCTTTTAGCAGTGGATAGTCATCACGCACTCCAATGCGTAGATTTTCAAGATCTGGATTGCCGATACTTGCTTCACCACTTAAATTAAGATTTGAGATCATATTTTTACGAATGATATAATCAACAACTGCCTGTTCGCCTAGGGCTGCATCAGCTTTCCCCGTTGAGACTGCTTTCAGACAAGCTAAAGTATCTCGGACCAAAAGTAATTTAATTTTGGGATAGGATTTCTTTAGCACCTCTTCATAGAAAAAACCTTTGACAACTGCAACCGTCAAACCGTCAAGTTGAGCAATTGTTTCAATTGGTTGGTCTTTTTTACTGACGATGATATTAGGATTCCTCGTATAGGGATCGGTGAATAGAATATATTTTTCGCGATCGGTGGTCTTAACAATATTAAGCATTAGGTCAAGCTTTTTAAATTTTATCATACGAAGAAATTCGCTCCAACTTGGACCAGTAATATATTTAAGTTTTACCCCCAAGCGTTTAGCCAGTAGATTCATATAATCAATTGACAGTCCTCGAGCTTTACCGTGTTCAAAATAGTTAAATGGCGGCCAGTCCTGTTCATTATGAACCGTAATCACTGGATGAGCTTTTAGCCAGTTTAATTCGGTAACGGTTAAATTAAGTTTGTCTGTTTGCCTATTGCCAATATCCCCAAGCCATTTACGGAAAATATTTAAACGTTCAGCTTCAGTGATAGAATTCAGCCCCTTATTGATAATACTGAGCAATATTGGCCAATCTTTGCGAATCCCTATCGCAAAACCCAGACTATTAATGTCGGAAGGACCAGCAATTTTTATATTTGAGAGTTGGTGCCGCAACATGATATAGCTAGCGACAGCAAGGTTACATTGGGTAACATCAGCTTTGCCAGTAGCTACTGCAACTATTTTTTCCAACGGAGAGTTTACCTCTAGGTATTTAAGTTTAGGATATTTGTTTTTTAATAGAGGCACCCCCATGTAACCTTTGACAATTGCAATTGTTTTACCGTCAAAATCAGCGAGCCCGGTGATTTTAGGCATTGTTTTGCGAGTTATATAGACATGTTCGAAATCTAAGTAGATTTTAGAAAAATTTAAAAATTGTTTACGTTTTGCTGTGGGTGATGCAACTGGAAGTAGATCAATTTTTTTTGCCTTAGCACCAGCGATAACCTGTGACCAGCTTAAATTTGGGACAACCTCCATTGTCACCCCAAGACGTTTACTTAACAGGGCAATGTAGTCAGCAGCAATTCCACTATATTTTTTATTTTGATTAATAAATTCAAAAGGTGGATAGTCTGGATCAACTCCTAGTTTAATTACTGGATGTGCTCTCAACCACGCTGATTCAGCAACAGTTAAATTGATGTTTTTGTTCTGTTCGATATCAATATCACCAATCCATTTATTGTAGATTGCTCGATGTTCACTGCGGGTTATTGAAGCTAAAGCTTTATTTAACAGGGGAATTGCGGCATTAAATTTTTTTCCGACTCCCATAGATATTTTTTCTATCTTAAGGTCTGCTAGACCAGCTATCTTTAGTTCGGAAATATTATTGGTTTCCATTAAATAACGTACAACACCTAGACTTTCGATTGAAACATCAGCTTTGCCAATTGCCACTGCCATGAGCTCTTCAAGTGGTGATGCAACGACCAGTTGTTTGATCTCAGGATAGCGTTGTTTGAGCTGTTTTACTTCAGCAAAACCCTGCGACACGGCAATCGTTTTACCCTCAAAATCAGCGAGTGTTTTTACTGTTGGGTAATTTTTACGAGTTACAAATACCTGTTTAAACTTTATATAAGATTTGGTGAAGGCAAAATCTTTTTTTCGACTTTTGGTTGCAGCCATTACCGACATGATATTGATCTTACCACTTTTAACTGCAGCTAAGGTATCACCCCATTTGGGATTATAAACAATTTTGAACTCTATAGCCAAACGTTTAGCTACCAGTTTCATCATATCAGCGGCAATGCCTTGATATTGACCGTCCTCGTCGATAAATTCAAATGGTGGAAAGTTTTGGTCAACCCCCAAACTGATTACTGGATGTTTTTTTAACCAAGCCTGTTCAGCTGTGGTAAATTGTAGTTTTTGAGAGCGCTCATTCTTGATTGAATCAATTCCGAATGATGGCAGGCTGATCATTGCTATTAATAGAAAAACTATAAGTTGTATTTTTTTTATCACAGTTAACTCCGATATTAGGGATGGATGCTTACTTTTTATCTCATGATTTCCTTGTCCAATAACCTAACGGTATTTAAGCTATTTGCAACTGAATCTTTCTTTAAAAAATGCTAATGCCAAATTCTGTTCGATAGGCGGCTGGTGAAATATGAAATTGTTGCTTAAAACGTCGGGAAAAATAGAATCGATCTTTGAAGCCAGTTTTATCTGCAATTAATTTTATCGGCTCATTTGTTTCCCGCAGTAGAGTTGCCGCCTTGCTCAGACAAATCTCATTCAGATAGTGCTGGGGAGCTGATCCAGTCAGTTGTTTGAAGATGCGTCTGAAATGTGCTAGTGAAATATTCATCTCTCCAGCAGTTTTGGCAAAATCCCAGTTAGGCTTACTTGAACTTCGAATGGCTTTAGCTACCAGTAATATTTTTTGTTGCGGCACACTTTCATTTGGAGCAAGCCGAGCTTGATGGATTTGTAATAATAGCGCTTCCAGTAGATTTACCGCTTTAGCTTTATTTAGATGAGTACTGTCTAAGTAATAAAATAGTTCATTGAGCGTTAATTGAAATTGTTCTCCATTCGGGAGCTTGATTGCTTCGTTATCTCCGATATGTAATAGACCGGATTTGATATAATGTTTTACCCGTTCACCCGAAAAACAGATATAACAGTGGTTACGACCTGTTTTATCTGGTGGCGCTCCGTATCTAAAACGAATTCCAGGGTGAGTAATAAAGACATAAGAGCCATTATAGTGCTTCAAAGGTTGTTCTTTCGTGGCAAATAATAGATCGCCATGACTGTTGAATTGAATGCCAAAGTAGTTAGGAAATATTTTATCAACAAAGTTTTTATGATTAGTTGTACTGGCAAAGCCAACAAAGTTTATTCCATCAAAGAAGTTCATGCTAAAAAAATCCATATTTTTGTTTGTTTTATCTATATTAAAATGATACTTTTGATGTATAATTTATCCATCGAATAACTTTTAGCAAATAAATTGAGGTAAAAAAATGAAATTTGGTGTAGCTGATTACGGCATGACAGTTTGGTATGGTGGGCTTTATGATATTGAAGAGCGTCTGGAAGGATTAAAATCATTGGGTTATGATGGCACAGAACGTCTAGTAGCCAGTAGTCCGGCAGATGCAATGCAGAAAGCGGCGTTGTACCATAAGATGGGTATGGATTTTTCAACATGTCGTGGTATTAATATTCAAGATAATATTAATTGGAGTGCTGCACTGGGGAAAAACTATACTTGGATGACGCCAGGACAAATTGATCGCAAAATTGATTTTGATCTTTTCTGTCGCCGGGCGAATGCTTTAAGTAAGTCGTGTAAACGCTGGGGCATTACGGCTGGAATTCATAATCACATGACACAACGAGTTGAAAATCAACAGGAACTTGAAGATTTTTTGAAAGCTGTTCCAGATGCTGGAATTGTCTTTGATACTGGTCATTTGTCGATGGCAGGTGGTGATCCAGCTGAAATCGTTAGAAAATATCATGACCGGATTTGTGTTATGCATCTGAAAGATGTTTTTCTTACCGGTGAAACGCGTGAAGATGGAACACCTGATTATCGTTTCTGTGAGCTGGGTGCTGGTAATAACGGTTTTGATAATCGCACTGTTATCGAGGCATTGATCGAAGTTGGATATGATGGTTGGGTTCATATTGAACACGATGCACATCAGCGTGATCCATTGGAAGATCTAGCCGTTAGTATTAAATTTCTTCGTGATGCTGGACTTAGTAATTAGTAATTAGGAAAGTAATCTTATGAGTAATAAAATTAAAATTGGAATTATTGGTTTAGGCCGAGCTGGATTTGGCATGCATCGGACTGAATTAGAATTTTACACTAACGAGTTTGAAATTGTTGCTGCATGTGACATTGATCCCGAACGTTGTGAGAATTTCGCTAAAGAAGCTCCTTGCAAAACCTATACTGATATTCCAGAGTTTCTCGCCCAGCCAGAGCTCGAATTGGTTTCGATTGCAACGCGTTCTGGCGACCATATTGCCCATACAAAACTGGCGCTTGAAGCAGGTAAATTTGTTTTTATGGAAAAACCGATTGCAGTTTGTGAACAAGACTTGATTGACTTGAAACAACTTGATGAAAAATATCCAGGTAAAATCTTTATCCGGCAAAATCGTCGTTTTGAATCAGCCTTTATGCATATTCGTGAAGTTATTGCCTCTGGAGTGCTTGGTGAGGTTTATGAAATTAAACTGCGTCGTAACAGTTATCAACGGCGTGATGACTGGCAGACTATTATTGAGTGTAATGGTGGCCAGCTGAATAACTGGGGGCCACATCTAATTGATCACGCACTGCGTTTTCTTGAATCACCATGTGCTGATGTTTGGAGCAAATTAAAGAAAATTGCGGCGGCTGGTGATGCTGAAGATTTCCTTAAAATTGTCTTTACTGGTGAAAATGGGCGTATTATTGATGTTGAAATCAATGGTGGAGCGGCATTGCCGGAACCGGTTTATATCGTTTCTGGTACACGTGGCATGTTAATCAGTGAAAATGAAAAAATGTTGAAGATGAAATATCTAGATCCAGAACAGCAGTTAGAGGATATTAAGGCAAATCCTGGAACACCAGCGATTTCTGGTGGGTTTGGTAATGGTGAAGAACTTAAATGGATAGAGAAAGAGATTCCTGTTGCTCCAGCTAGTGGAGAAGCTCCTAGGTTTATCTGGAAACATCTTTTTCTTGCAATCAGATACGGGGTGCCATTTCCAATTACTATGGCAGAGGGCTTAGGTAATGCAGCCGTAACCTTAAAGGTTAAACAGCAGTCCGAGTTTGCTCGATAAATTCAACTCTTTAACTCACTTTATCGTTGAATATATTATATCACGGTGAGTAATAAACTAAAAGACTCTTTTAAAAGAGTCTTTTTTTATGCCTCAGTTTCTAGATTTATTGCTTGATATCCTTCAACCTCATGACATATTAACCTAAATAACGGCTAGAAAAATAAAAACAGTTTCACCCAGTAGGGGTAGCTCTCGATGAGAGCACCCGGTCGCATCAGACATAATGAATTACGAATTACGAATTACGACAAGCTATGTGCCAGTAGGGGTAGCTCTCGATGAGAGCTCCCGTCGCATCAGCGACCAAAGAATGAATTATAAATTACGAATTATGAATGCAGGCACAAGTAGGGCTAGCTCTCGATGAGAGCTCCCGTCGCATCAGCGACCAAATAATGAATTATAAATTACGAATTATGAATTACGACAAGCTATGTGCAAGTAGGGATAGCTCTCGATGAGAGCTCCCGTCGCATCAGCGACCAAATAACGTTTTATTAACGTCAACTAGGGTGTCTAATACCGGTCTTATTGAGACAACTGGCTCTACTAAGTTTCGGCTGTGTTCAGTGAGTGCTTTAGCACCTTATTCATAATATTTTGCCATTTTGGGGCAGAATATTATATTTGTCGACCGCGAAGCGGAATCAGCCTTTAGGTTCCACCTAATTAGAATAAATGAGTAACTATAGAGGAGGGGGTGTATTATGTCTGAATTAGGCAGCGAGGAACGTGCCAAGGCTTTGAAAAAAGCCTTTGATTTGTTATCACGTCGTGAGCATAGTTGTTCAGAACTGAAAACAAAACTTTATAGCCGAAAGTTTTCGAGCTCTAGTATTGAATATACTTTAAATGAGTGCGAGCGTTTAGGGTTTATTAATGATCTCAATTTTGCCACACGTTATGTGGCTGAACTTCAGTTTAAGAGCTATGGGATTTTTCGCCTACGGGAAAAATTATATCGCAAGGGTATCAGTAAAGATATTATTGAAACTGTTTTAGCTAAGCTTGATCAGAATGAAGAAAAACAGAGTGCCCGAGCCTTGATGGAGAAAAAATTACACCAGCTTAGACGCGAAACTGATGAACAGAAAAAACGTCAAAAACTCTACCGATATCTTATTTCACGTGGGTTTTCGTCTGATATTGTTCGAGAACTAATGAATGAAGAGTAAGAACCTTAATCAGAATTCCACCTGAAGTTAAAGTAGAATTCTCGAATAGTGCTTTAAAAATGTGGGATCGACATTCCTGTCGAGAATAAAACGCTCTGCTTACAAACCAATCTTCGATTCGTGACTAGGAAGTCACTCCTACATTAAAAGAGCACTATTTGGGATTTTGATCCCACTCAGACACTATTTAGTTGGCATCTATTTAACTTTTGGCTAACTTTTTAGCCTTTTTTGCTGCTTTTTTTTCTTTAGCCGTCATTGCAGGCTCTTTTTTAGTTTCTTTCTTGCTGTCTCTTGCTTTACCCATGATATTACTCCTTGTTGGTGTCGGACTAAAAACGATGTGATGTTACGTTGAAGTAGATACTTTTGTCTGCTCTACAATAAAATCCGAACATTGGTTTAACATATTGAAATTTGCCATCTCGGCAAATAAAGGCATGACCTTTATCTAAACTTAATAGGAAATAGCTAAATATCAATCCCAAAGCTAAATAGTTACAGGTTTTTCGTCGCTTTATTCAAATGTCCCGATCTTTTCACCGACATGTAGCAGAGTTTCATAACCAGATGCCGACTGTTCAATTAAGTCATCACTAAATTTAACCATTCCTTTAGGAAATACCAATACTACAGTTGACCCCCCAAATTTAAAATAGCCCTTCTCGTCCATTTTACTGAAATGGTCATTTTTATAGGTCTGAATAATTCCAGCAACTCCAAATGCCCCAACTTCAGCCATGATAAAATTACCATGGGCGTTAGAGCAAATCGTATATTCACGTTTATTTTGACAAAATATATTTGCTTCGGCAGCCAGTGCAAATGGATTGACCGAATGGTAGGCCCCTGCACAAGCTCCATGTTTATTTATCACTCCGTCACACGGGAAATGGTAACGGTGATAGTCTGCAGGACAGAGACGTGCCACTATCACCGAACATGAATTAAACTCTTTGCCCAGTGGTGTTTGTCCAACAAAATTACTGACCGTGTCCTTCATTCCCTTGATCTCAATAAGACTATTTTTTGTCGCATCAGGATAGACCAAAATTCGCCCATCAGCGGGTGAAACAATAATTTTATGATCTGTTGAAAAAGGTCGGGCAGCAGGTTTCAATTTTCGGGTAAAAAAGCTATTAAATGATTTAAACGAACCCGCAGTTTCGAGAAACTCGTTCTCATCAATTTGTAAATCAATAATTGTTTTCATTATCTGATCACGTGACAACGATGAATCAAAATACCAGCCAAGTAGGCGACTCAATAGTGCATTTCCAAATATAAATCGTGAAAAGAGTTTACCAGATATTGTTTGATAGGCCCAGCGTATTGCTCCTTCACCCATCACGATCTCTTCACATAACTTTTTATGCTGACGGTCATAATAGACAATCGTTTTATCTTTTTTTTCTGACATATTCTAAATTCTCTCTGTTGCCTAAAAGCGCAGGTTCCCGTCTGTATACTTCGAGCAGGAAAACAGTTAACTTTTTTCGTGATGATAGTAATGTTGGACTGCTTTTAAACGTCTGACTATTTCACAATAACGACTTCAATTTTATAGGGAACTATAGCGAAGAGCTCTTCTACTTCAGCATTTTTCATTCTGATACAACCATTACTCATTGCTTTGCCAATACTCTCATTATTCCACGTGCCATGGATTCCATAGCCACTTAGATGTTTAAACTGTTCGTCTGTTGCCTTCAATGACATCCAGCGAGTGCCGAGAACATTCTCTTTTGTACCAAATGGAATAATCTCTTTTTTTGATTTATACCAAGCAGGATTTTTCTTTTTTGAGACAATGGTAAAGGTGCATTCTGGAGTGCGATTCTGGCGTCCAATGCCAATATGATATATTTTAAAAAGTTCATTACCATCATAAAGTGCCAATAACCGGTGTTTTTTACTGATTTTTATTCTCCAGTCGCCTTGGTAAATTTTTAATCCTTGGCCTTCCCAGACTACATAATTATTAGTTTTCATATTATTACTACGTTGAATCAATTCAACAGTAGTATTGAATTTCTTGGCAATTTTCTGTAGTGCATCACCACTGACAACTTTATAGCGTATTTTTTTGCCCGGTAGCGGAACATCGCTACTGATAATTGCGCTATTAGCCAGACTCAGAGCCTCGGCGCCTTTAAACCAGCCAGCATCATATTCCACTATGCCTGGTTGTGATAGTGCTTTTAGAGCCAATTCACGTGCCTGAACATATTCCTTAGCGGCCATGGCAGTAGTCGATTTTTTACACAAGTTTATAACTTTAGCCGGTATGATATATTGTTGTGGAGCAGGCTTAATTGGTGATTTGCTAACGCCAAGGTGGGGGACTTTTGCCGCAACTGGATTTTTAGCTTCAAGTGCTGAAAGCTTAACGGTTTCTACTGGTTGTGGAACTATTAGTTTATTTGAATTGCTTGTTTGTTTATTAGAATCAGAGCTGCTGCGGATAAACATAAAATATATACCGCTACCGAAGACCAGTAGAATAATGAAAATAAATAGATAGCGCCCGCCACCACTGCGGTGATTACGTGGTTTGACTGCTTGTCTGCCACCATTGAAGTTATAACCTATTTTTGCCATATTAATTCCTTGTTAAACGCTTATGTTAAATATTGATGATTAACATTTAATTTACTCTTAAAATAGATAGCCTGCAATCGTTTATTTGAAAAAATAAGCTTTTTTAGTTAAAATAACTAGTGATTTGAAATAGATAAAAACAAAAAAAAGCCTGCACTTACCGCAATGCGGAATTTAAGGCAGGCTTTTTAGCTATTCTCTATTTAAATAGGTTGGTTACCGTAGAGGTGAATGATTTATCACTTTTCTTTTTATTGGCTGCTTTGACATTTTTTACGTCTCCACCCATTTTTGCATAGTCACGTTCCAGTTTACGCAGACTGATGATCCGGTCTTCCAATTCAGCATTGTAACTTTTTAGATCTCTTTTGGCTTCGGCATATTCATTGCCCATATCGCGTACTGCACGACGCTTGGTGCGTTCGGCTCGTGAACTATTATCACCCGAACTGTACCCACCAAAATATCCACCATAACTGCTGTTGTTATTGCTACCTGCACTGTCTGCTGATTCAGATGACATGCTAACCGCTGCATTCATATATTTATCTTGGTTAGCTTCTAGTTTAGGTATTTCAGCCTGGAGATATGCAATGCGTTCTTTCATTTTATAGATGGCATCGCCCAGCTCTTCAAAGTTATAGGCCAGTTTACGTTCAGCATATTGTTTTTTACGTTTGCCTAATGCTACCGCTTCCTCTTTTTTTAGTTTCGCCTGTTTCTTTTTATAGGCGATACTACTTTTTTCAAAAGCCTGAGATTTTTTTGGTGAATAATTAAACCGTTCTTGAGTTTTTTTAGTCATTTGAGTAAATGGGATAAATGATACTCCATCTGCATGACCAACTTCCAACCCATTGGGTTTGCGTCCTACGATGTAGGGGGCGGTTAATACTCTACCACTTTTTAATGTATAGGTTTTGGGTTTGGCGGCACTGAGCGATAGAGCCATACCGGCCAAAACAACTGTAATAATGCTATATTTCCAATTGATATTCATAATATTTATTCCTTAGTTTATCGGTGGTTAAAGTTAAGTTAACTAAAATTGCTCAGGCTGAACAAAGTCGGCATCGTCAATATAACCATTAAATTTTATTGATTGAATTGTTACATCGATTAAATTCTGATTAAACTCAAAAATTCGTGTCATTGGAATCATCACACCATCATGTTTTTTGTAATCACTTAATACCGTCGACATCTCAAATTTACCTTGGCTGCAATTATAGGTCTCTTTACGCATGAATGGCAGGAATGTTTGCTTGTTGACATATAAAGTCAACGGCTCCGACTTATAAATATCTTTTGGTCGTGCGATGAGTTTGTAGCATGATTCGCCGACAACTTTTGACTCACCAGCAAATTCTATAGATTTCAACACTGATTTTAGATTTCCACGGTTAACTGCAAGTGCCGTTTGTAATTTTAATTCATCAAGTGCTGCACCTGTCAACTGCTTATAGCCGCTTTTAGTTGAAAACTCCCAGCCATTTTTGCCATCATAGGATCTGATAAATATCCCTTTACTTGGAACAGTTGCAAGCATTTGCCATTTGTTAGGATATTTGATTTTGATAATCATTTGGCCTGGTTTAAGTTTTCCGCCACGGTTAACTTCACCGATAATAATGCTACTCTTAACACTAGCTAATTTACTACTAGGATCAACTGCTTTTTTGATATTAGCTAAAAGTTTATCCTTGGTTATCTGAGGTGAAAAGACACTGCATCCTGCAACTGCAACAGCCAACCCGGCGATGCATAATGAAATTCTAAGATTTCGCATTTTTATATCTCCAATTTATTAGTTTATTTAAATAAGTTTGTGACGCCTGACATGAATGATTTTGACTCTTTCGACTCAGCTTGAGCACCTGCTGGGGCTTTGACTCCGAGTGCTGCGCGTTTTTCTACCAACTCAGTTGCATGTTTTTTATAGAGCCGTTCCATTTTACGCAAATCAAACTTTTTGTGTTGTAATGATGTTTTAGCCATTTTTAGATCTCTTTTGGCTTCTGAATATTCATCATTCAGGGCATTTACGGTATCACGTTTGGTGCGTTCTGAACGATCACTGCGGTTGCCACTGCTGTAGCGATTACCGTAATATGAACTGTAACCTCCGCCACCGCTATTTGATGAGCGCGAGGATAGGCCATTACTAGAATTCATTGTTTGATCTTTTTTCGCTTCAAGTTTAGGAATTTCAACTTCTAAAAATTTTAGGCGTAATTTTGTAGCAGCAATTTTATCTCCGAGGCGTACTTGTGCTCGCTCAAGTATCACTAAATCACGTTTTTCCTGTTGTGCATCTTCTACTTTAGCGCGTGCTTTGCGGATGCTATCTTGCTGTTTTTTCTTCGTAGCAAAATCCTTGCGATAAGTTGACTCTTTCTTCTCCGAATAATTTAATTTTTTCTGCATCTCTTTCGGCAGTTCACTGTATTTTACGAAGATTACTCCGCCGTCATAGGCAACTTCAATCCCGATTGGATTACGTCCCACAATACTTGGGTTGTTTAGTACTTTGCCAGTTGGCAGAGTATAAGACTCAAGTCCGTATGCCGGAAATGCTAATGCAGCAACGGCAATAATGGTTAAACTTGTAATATATTTGCTATTCATAGTTTTTCCCTTAATTTATATGTTGTTATCTATTGCTATTATTTAAGTTTTACTGGTGGTTCAAATTCTGAATCATCAACATAGACATCCCATTCAACTGACACTACACTTACGTCAAGCAAGGTTCCGTTTATATCAATCATGCGATTCATTGGAATCATCACTCCTTTATCATTCTTATAGTTGCTCCAGACGGTAATTATCGGGAAAGATTTTTTCGGTCCGTCAAAAAACTCCTCTTTTGCCTGAGGTAAAAAGGTTGACTTATTGATATACAGGGTAATTGGTTGGGATTTATATTCATCATTTGGATAGCCAACCATTTTGTAACATTTTTTCCCGGCAATATCTGCTTCACCTTTTAGCTCTATAGATTTAAATACTTTTTTTAAATTTCCTTTATTAACGAGCATTGCAGTTTGTAATCTCAATTCATCAAGTGCTGCACCTGTCATCCGTTTGACCCCATTCTTAGTTGAATAGGTCCAGCCAGCTTTGCCATTATAGGCTTCAATAAAGACTCCTTTACCTGGAATTACCAGCATCTTTTTAAGTTTATCAGGATATTTAGCTTTGATGAATAGTTTTGCCGTTTTAGCATTTTCACGATCAACATTACAAACTATAACCTTTGTCTTAGATTTTTTTTGTTTTGATTCTGGATCTACTGTTTGTTTTACTTTACTTATCAGTTGTGCTTTGGTTATATCCGGCGTAGATGTCACACAGCCAGCAGCAATGATCGATAGTCCGATGATAGATGATGATAATCCGAGAAAACGCATGATTTTCCTCCCATTTTTAAAGTTAATCAAATTAAATATTAAAAGATACTATTTTAGTATAATATCGGTTATTAGTTAATGCAAGTGTTTTTTACTTTTAAATCAATATTTATCCAGTTTAAAGCTTGAAAAAAACTACTTTTGCGACATTTTAAGCAGAGTTATGGTTATTAATCGACAATAATTCTGCATTGTCGGAATGTAGCGCAGTTTGGTTAGCGCGCTTGACTGGGGGTCAAGAGGTCGTGAGTTCGAATCTCACCATTCCGACCACCTTTTTAACCTAAAAACATCCTATTATTACTACCATCGCACAACCTGCAAATAACTGCTAAAACCTGCCTTTTCGTGCAGCTATTACGGCATAATTACGGCAGGTATCTGGTCATTAGATTTTAAAGCTAGCCTGTAGAGTACCTCTGATGGCTAAAAATTAGCTGTTATCGTCATGAGACACCCCTGTGTACACAGGGCTAAATTAATCTAAATGATTTAATTTGATAATATTCGTAAATTAATCAGAGCCCTCATTCCCATATTAAGGGAATGAGGAATCTTATGTGTCATTGTATAAATTCTTGTGTGATTAATCAAGTGAAATGACTACTTGATTTGTCTCTTTTAAATCCTTGAATCAGTAATTATTTTATTGATCTGGGATGATGATGTAGATGCCCATGATGTCCATTGGTAATACTGGGGTTACTATTTTGTATTGTGAGCCACCAACGCTTTTGGCAAAGCGTTCATGGGCTTCAACTAACTTTTGTGAACGCAGGGCGGCAACTTCATCAAACTTGGCTTTAAAGTCGTTGATATAGTCTAATTCCGGCTTTAGAAAATCAAACCATCTTGACGTTTCATCAATATTTGCTGTCGGACGGGCATTGAGCAGAATCTCTTTTGCTTCCGCCTGCGAGAAAAATTGTTCAGCGCCAGGCATGCCTGAGTACCCCCAGAGTAACATCTCTTCAGCAACAATCTGTTGACCTGTACCATGTTTTGGTTCAATGACATTACGGCAGCGAAACAAGACAACGGTAGTTTTAGTCTCTACTGAATTGCTTTTGATCACGGCAGCTCGGGTAGCGCATTGTTCTCGCTTGGCAATTGCTGATTTAAAATCATCTTGAGGCTTATTAGCTATTGAATTTGCTAGGATTAGTTGGCAGAGTTGTTCAGTAAACAGATGATTTCTGCCGATATAGAGATGACCTTCCGGAGTTGGAGAATCAAAACTTATTTTCAGTTCAAGTTGACTCGGCAAGGTATAGCGTAAGATGTCCGGCAGATTCTGGGTAAAGAGCCGGTAGCCAGTTTTGGTTTCAGCTACCTGAACTCCGAGAATTGCGGTTAAGGTGGTGATGACAAAATCTTTAACAGCTTCGGGATCACCGAGAATCTCATCAACCTCTTTCAGATCCGCTTCAACCTCATCAGCCTTAATGGCGTTTTGCGCAAATATGGAACGTGAACGCTGTTCGCGGTCAGCAGCTTCCTGAATGGAATTAGATAGTTTCAATTCCTGTTCACTGCGTTCGTCGTTCATAAAGTTAAATTCTTGTTGATAAATATCTGACCGGGTTTCCGGGTTCAGAAGGATAGATTTCAATACTGTATCCAGAATAGTTTGTGAGTCATCGGGAAATGGCATCGATATTTGCAGTGATTTTTTAATTTCTCTGACCTTTTTCAGCAGAACATTAAATACCACGCCGTCAATAGGATTATCAGAACCGTAAAGTAGATAGGCTTTGACCTCTTTAGCGGTCTGTCCAAAACGGTCAATACGGCCTTCGCGTTGTTCCAGTCGATTGGGATTCCATGGCAGGTCATAATGGAGCACGGCGGTAAAATATTCCTGCAAGTTGATTCCTTCGCTGAGACAGTCGGTACAAATCAATACGCGACGTTTTGCCTTGCCCATGCCATCAATACGCTCTTTGCGAACTTCATCAGGATCTTCTGACACACATTCCGCACCTTTTTTAATGTATTTTTGGGTTAATTATTTATTGTTAAAAAACTGCTAAAATATTATTGAAATTTTTACTTAAATTAAGTTTAATTATGGTTTATTTTTATCTTGCAAAAGCA
>JAUZSW010348857.1:0-24198 GCA_034780735.1 Hyalogyrina grasslei
GGTATGCTGTTATTTCTAAAACCAATGCGGAATTAGATGCTGACGAGTTGATTGCTAACCCGACTCAAGCTGTCGAAGCAGGACGTTTGCATTTTGCAGGACGGGTTGCGGATCTATTAAATAAAATGCCACAGTTCAACGCCTCAGATGAACGATTAAGCAAGTGGTATTACCGTTCGCTGATGCACCTGTTGCTTAACCAATGGAATGATGTTCCGGAATTTATCCTCAATCCATATTTTTCCACTGGTAGCTTGAATGGCGGATGTTGTTCTTCATACCTGTGGGATTTTGGAGCAAATTGGAAAATTTGGGGAATGTATAATCCGGAAGCGACTAAACAACATATCAAGGCATTTTTGAATATTGATTTAAGAAATCATTACGCATTTTTGCCGATGAATAACGCAGCAACCGGTCCATGGTATTATATTAATCAAGAGAAAATCATCTTTTGTATTTACTATTATGTTCTACACACTGGCGATGTGGCATTTCTCAATGAAATGCATAATGGACGCCCAATTATTGAACATGTGATTGAACAAGCTCTAATGAATGATGATTTAGATAAAGATGCTATACTGGTAGATTACGGTACAGGCAATCATCATCTTGAATTGCGTGGCAAATATCGCTATGATAACGTTTTGCCAGACATGAATTTGAGACGTTGTTCTTATTATCATGCTACTGACCAGCTTTGCCGGTTGATTGGATATGACACTCCTGTAGATTTTATTCAGCGTGCTGATGCTATTCGCAGACTTATTCGTCGAGATTTATATGACCAGGAAGTAGGGTGGTTCCGCTGGCGTGATGATGAAGGTAACTACAACCTGCGTTATACTATACAAATGTTTAAGTCTTTAGGCTTCCCTGCTGGCTGGACATTGGATACGGATCAGCATGAGGCTCTTGTGAGCCATATCAATACAACGGAGTTTCTAGGGGATTATGGAATGCACTCCATGAGCAAACTTGACCCAGCGTATGATCAGGTAGATATTGATAACGGCGGTGGTGGTGCTTGCATCTTTTTTGCTCCTGAGATTATGGAAAAACTCTATTTAAATGGAGAACATGAATTAGCAGAATCTATCCTAAAACGTCTTCTTTGGTGGGGCGATCGAATGCCTTTCTGGGGAGATTCAGTAACGGCAAACTACATTGACTATCGCAAAGACACTACTTTGCAAAATGCTCTTGGTGCTGCTGCTACTTCTCAAAGTGTTATTTTTGGAATCTTTGGCATAAGTGTTGATGAAAAATTGAAAATAACAATTAATCCAGCTCCGCCAGAATCCTCACCAGAAATGTCCCTTCGTAATATTCGATTAGCAAAGAGAAAATTCGATATAGTTGTTAGTAAAAACAACTATGAGGTAATTGAAGAAAACGGACAGGTCTATACTTCTCAAATAGGCTCGCCAGTAAAACTTTGTTTGTAGTTTCAAGACTCCTTTCATGATTGCTACGATTCGTGCTTAATTCACAAAAAACAAAGGAAATAAGAAAAGACAACTTTTCCCCTTTTATAAAATTTGTTCCTGACACCCAAACTATGCTTGGAGGTCTGATAAACGTATAAGGTTCTACTCTCAATATAGCACTTGTTGATGTATATTGTTATATTAAACCCGAAAAAAGCGGTATTGGCTTGCAGATGGTTTAATAGACAGTGGCTATAACGTCAAATTAGCTAATTCAGGGGCAATGTAACACTATTTGGGTCTCAAATAGAGATGATAAAAAAAGGCTCTTTTCTGGATAATATTTCAGAAAAGAGTTTTCTGTTATACAGAAATGGAGTTTATAACCAACAGCTTATGAAAAACAGTAAAAGTATTATGGCAACAGTGTATCTAAGCACAACGTTGGAGATTAAAAGCAAATGTCGCTATTTGCAAATCGTTGTTTCAGGTCTATATTTATAATAGATTAAAATAAGGATTTAACCGTGAAACATCTGAGTGCCAGTGTCTATACATTTGAAACCCTGATTGAAGGGAATTACCTCTATATTGATAAAACCGAATTTATTTGGCAATTATTGGAGCAACCTCTCGGCATCTATTTTCTATCACGCCCACGGCGTTTCGGTAAATCTTTGATGCTATCCACCCTCAAAGCAGTTTTTCAGAATAAAAAACAACTTTTCAAAGGATTAGCACTGGAGCACAAACCTTATAAGTGGCAGGAATATCCAGTTATCCATCTTGATATGGGTAATTGTCCCTCTATGACCAGTGAAGAGTTGGATAAAAATCTCTGCTTGCTACTTAATGAAGAGGCGGGAAAACTAAACCTTACCTTGGAGGCAGCAAGTTCAACTCAGCGTTTCCGTGAATTAGTCCTAAAAGCTTCAACAAAAGGCCGAGTTGTTATTCTGATCGACGAATATGATAAACCTATTCTTGACAATATCAACGCTCCGGAAGTTGAAACTATTCGCAGAGTTTTAGAAGATTTCTATTCCGTCATCAAAGGCACTGAACCCTATCAGCGTTTTGTCTTTATGACTGGAGTTAGTAAATTTTCCAAAGTCTCAGTCTTTTCCAAACTCAACAATATGACCGACATCACCATGGATTCCCGTTATGCAACGATGTTCGGTTATACTCAAGATGAATTTGAAAGTAATTTAGATCTGGAAATTGACCATATTGTCAAGCACCTAAATATAGATAGAGATAGTTTATTAGCTAAAATCAGATTATGGTATAACGGCTATCGTTTTGAATATGATGC
Organism: Hyalogyrina grasslei; assembly: GCA_034780735.1. NCBI lineage: Eukaryota > Metazoa > Mollusca > Gastropoda > Hyalogyrinidae > Hyalogyrina > Hyalogyrina grasslei. Next base: position 2,752 of record JAUZSW010348857.1, read on the forward strand.
TCAATCAGTCTATAATCCAGTATCTCTAGCAAAGTTTTTTGAATCAGGTGGTAAATTTGATAATTTTTGGTTTGAAACCGGAACGCCGACTTTTCTAATTAAATTAATGAAACAAAATGATTATGATTTAAGTTCAATCGAAAAACTGGAAATGGATAAGATTGGCTTTTCAGCGTATGAAGTTGACAACTTAGCTATTGAGCCACTACTATTTCAAACCGGCTATATCACTATCAAGGATTATGATCCAGAATTAGCATTATACTCTTTGAGCTATCCCAATATGGAGGTGAAAAATGCCTTTATTCGCTTCCTGATGGATGATTTTACCCCAGTACGCAAAGAGTTGGCAGCTAGTCATATTGCAAAGCTGTATAAAGCATCAAAAAACAATGATATTGATGCGTTTATGGAGCAGATGAAGATATTCTTTGCCAATGTGCCGAATAATATTACCTTGAAAGATGAAAAATACTATCAAACGATTTTTTATCTAGTGTTAACGCTAGTTGGAGTCTATATTGAGGTGGAAGTCAACAGCAATATTGGGCGGATTGATGCAGTAATGCAGACAGACGACTGCATCTATATCATTGAATTTAAACTGCATGATTCAGCCGCAGATGCCATGCAACAGATTCGAAACAAAAAATATTACGAGAAATATCTCAACACTGATAAAGCGATCATCTTGGTTGGTGCCGCCTTTGACCAGCAAACCCGCAATATCGGCGAATGGCTCATCAAACCGCTGTAAACAGCAAGTAGCATGCGTTCTCCGAACGCATTTAGCAAACAGGTTGTAGTACCCTAAAATTTCACCGTTTAAGCTCAAAAGTAAAGACTAATGGTGAAACTTAGGTGAACAAAGCCGACTTCGTCGGAACTAAAAAGTAGCCTGCGACTTCCAGGCGCATTGGCAATTATCTCCCTTTTGGGAGATCGAGGGTCTTGCGCCAGGATGTCGCAAACTACTAGCTAAAATACAAATTCCTATTAGGTAAATAAAAAGTCCAAGTAGAACTTCCGAATAGTGCTCTTTTAATGTAGGAGTGACTTCCTAGTCACGCACCGAAGCTTGGTTTGCAAGCAGAGCTCAGCATAACTGTCTGATTGAACGCCCTTTTATGTCGCTCTTTCGAGCTGTTTATTATTAAAATTCTATATCCAGGGTGTTACCCTGGGCTGTTGGATTTCGAGCTTTCAGCTCTAAAAAGAGTCATTTAATTGGACAGTTATGCTGCTCAACGTAATGAGCTCTGGCAAGCAGAGTGTTTTTTCTCGACAAGGATGTCGATCCCACATTGGCTGGGAGTTTTATTTGGGGTTTTTATTTTACCACTAAGCAGGCAAGGTGTAGGTTTTGGTGTTCATTGACCGAGAGCGTTATTTTGAATTATTTATTGCACCCTATTACTTTTTGAATAAAGTATCTTGGTCGAGCTCGAACATCATGATAGATACGGCCGATATACTCACCAAGTAGTCCCATGCCGACCATCTGAACGCCCATGAAGACAAAAAGGATAGCGAATAATGTAAAAACTCCGCCTGCGGTCCAGTTATCATGAGCAATAAAACGCATAATAAAAATATAAATTGCTAAAGCAATTCCAGAAGCCGCCATACATAAACCAGCAAAACTTAACAGACGCAATGGCGCTGTGGTCATGCAGGTTAGAAGATTAAATTGCAGGTTGATCAATGCCAATACTGAATATTTAGAGTCCCCTGAGGCACGTTCATCATGTTTTACATTTATTTCAGTAGTATTACGGGCAAAGCTGTTACCAAGTACTGGAATAAAGGTACTACGTTCATGACACGCTAACATAGCATCAACAATATGCCGTCGATAGGCGCGAAGCATACAACCATAATCATTCATTTTGACCCCAGTGGCTTTCTGAGTTGCTCGATTAACAATAAATGATGCAAGACGTCTGAATAGGGTATCTTGGCGGTTTTCACGTACAGTCCCAACGACATCAAACCCCTCTGCGGCACTTGTAACCAATTTGGGGATCTCTTCCGGTGGATTCTGTAAATCTGCATCAATTGTGATAATTAATTCACCGGAGACTAATGAAAATCCTGCCATAATTGCGGCATGCTGGCCATAGTTACGATTAAGTACACAACCAATAACTTCGCTGGGATTGGCTGTCGCAAATTCTTGAATGATATTAGCCGAATTATCACTACTACCATCATCGGTTAGAATAATTTCGAATTTTTTACCTATTGAACGGCAAGCAGCTAAAGTACGTTGAATAAATTCCTTCAAACATGCCTCTTCATTAAATACCGGCACCACCACCGAGATTTTATTAATTTTATCGTATTCAAACATTTTTATATTTCCTTTATTTAAGAGACGATGCATAATCGTTTTTCATTTTTCATTTTTCATTAATCGTTAATCGTTAATCATTAATCGTTAATCGTTAATCGTTAATCGTTAACCATTAATCATCACATCTTTAATCGCAGCGACGACATCATTAATATCCTGTTCAGTCATTTTAGGGCATAATGGCAAAGAACATATTCGTGCTGAGTTCCAGGTTGTATTCGGCAAACTCCCATCAGGTAACGGCATATTTTCGCGGTAATATTTCTGAGTGTGGGCGGCTCTAAAATGAAGGCCAACCCCAATATTACGCTCTTTCATTGCTTCGATGAAACGATCACGATCAATTTTATCGGTAACAATACGAACAATAAACAGGTGCCAGGCGTGTTTGAATTGATATTCAGGTCTACCAAGTGGTAAGAGTTCTGTAATATCTTGCAACTTTTCTAAATAAAGTGCGGCAAGTTCAGCTCTTTTGGCATTAAACTGATCAAGTTCGGCTAATTGATGAATTCCCATCACCGCAGCAATATCACTCATATTATATTTATAGCCGGGGGATAACACTTCGGCTTGAGGGGAACGTCCCTGAGTATTACGGTCAAAGGCATCAACCCCAAGTCCATGAAATTTCAACTGTTTAATTCGAGTCGCAAGTGCTAAATCATTAGTTGTAAACATCCCACCTTCACCGGTAGTAATATTCTTTATTGGATGGAAAGAGTAGATTGCAGCTAGAGTTTGTCCGATATGGCGGCCTTTATAGGTGGTACCAATTGCATGCGCGGCATCTTCAACTACAGGAATATTATGTTTATCCGCTAAGGCTTTGATACCATCAAGATCGGCGGCGGCACCAGCATAGTGAACTGGGATAATTAGTTTAGTGCGTGGTGTGATAACACTGGCAATGGTCTCGGGTGTAATCATCAAGGTATCACGATCAACATCAGCAAAGATTGGCGTTGCTCCAACTAAAGTTATCAGATTAATGGTTGAGACCCAGGTTAAAGATGGGGTAATCACCTCGTCGCCAGGGCCAATATTTAGGGTTTCAAGTAAAAGATGCATGCCAGCAGTTGCTGAGGCTAGGGCGATAGCGTGTTTACTATCAGTATATTGGCAAATAGCAGCTTCAAATTTGCCACAATTTGGTCCAGTAGTAATCCAGCCGGAACGCAGCACATCACCAACAGCGGCAATGGTTGCTTCATCAATTGATGGTTGCGAAAACGGTAAAAATTCAGCTCTTTTTTTCATTTTATAATCTCTCTATTTTTATATTTGTTTGGGTTTAGGTTGTACAAAAAACTTTTAGTATTCAGCAAAACAACTAAACGACTCAATCATCTGAGGTTGAACTATACTTTGCTTGTTGCGTTCGGAGAACGCAAGCTACTAGAGTGGCATTATTTTAGGGTGAATATTAACTTTTAAACTCTGTACAAAGCGATAACTTGCCTGTCGGAGCCACCGATTTTTCCTGACATGCCAGCCAGCCTTCACGACCTGGAAATGATTTTTGAATTATATTATTTGATTTAATTTGTTGGGCGGTATCAACTATTTCACCTAACGGGATAAATTCATAGCCTTGAGTGGTTGCGGCTTGAATGAATTTTGCAAACATTTTACTACACTTGCCACCTTCAGCTTCAGCATGAACCGTTAAAACATTCAATTGGTCGGGTTTTAGCAAAGTTAGCAGATATTCATTATAATTATCATCACTGATCCCATTATTACCGATAAGTTCATCGTAAGTTGGTAGAGTAACGGGGACTTGAACAGTTTTTAGTGCCATTTTCGCGACCCGTGGATAAAATATCGTCTCCCCACGGCAGTCACTACAATATTTAAAATCAAAGCTCTCTTTGACTTGGAGTAGCGTATCATTGCAACGCCAGCCTGGGGCGGCAGCTGTAATTGGAGCACTGCCGGTAATGGCAGTTAACGCATCAACGCCACGTTTAATTATGGCATGAATTTCGGCAGCAGATAGTTTATCAATTTTTGACTGTTCATAGTGATGATCCCAGGCATGAAACCCGATTTCATGTCCAGCATCAGCTGTCGCTTTAATTATCGACTGGAGGCGTTTGCCAATTTGTAATCCAGGCCACATAGTACCCATCAAAATAATTTCTGGTCCGTAAAGGCTGGCGGCATTGCTACGCAACATTTTCCATAAAAAAGCAGGTTTGAGGAGTCGCCATAGATGCCGCCCCATATTATCGGGTCCGACAGAAAAGAAAAATGTTGCCTTGATATTATTTTGTTGAAGGATACGACACAGTTCAGGCACCCCCTGTTTTGTCCCGCGATAGGTGTCAACATCAATTCGTAAGCCAATTTTCATTTACTACTACTCCTAATCAGGTGGCATCTGAAGGCAGATGCCGCTTAAAACTCTATTCATTTGTTGCGCTGAAGTCTTAAAATCAGCTCAACCGTCTAAAATTATTCGTCTAACTTATCTATAGTTCCAGCAATAATCAATAGTTGCCTTCTTTTAATTTTAAAACTTTTTAAAATTCGATAATCTTTATTCATTAATGGTTCATTAAGTCTTTCAAAGCTTGCAAGTTGTTTATCTAAAATCATAATCTGCATATTCTTATCACTCAATTGTTGGCGTAGCCATTCAAGAGAACCACCGGTTTTTATACGATGTTTAAGATAGAATATTGCCGCTCCACTTAAGCCTTCACGGGGCCTGAAAAGTACAATCATCTGCCCCTGTTTTTGCTGTTTTAAAGCATAATCAAATGCCGATCTGTATGAATTACTATTCCCCGTTTGAGTTCTTAGCGTCATATCAACAGTGATAAATCCACAGCATAGAGCAAAGACAAAGCCCAATAGTAGTCGTGCCAAGTTTTTCTTTAGCCAACTATTAAGGGTCACAATACCAATAATCCCACCAATTAGCACCAATAGCACAACCGTAACTCCTGTTGTGCCGCGTACCCAGTTAACCACAAAAATAACTAAGGGAAAAAGCAGCGTGGTCAGAGTTAAAAATGTCGCGCCGTAACTAATAATTTTTTCTCGGTTAAGTTTTGCGGGTAGCTGCAATTTACCTTCGAGAAAATTGGCAATCATAAAACCGATCATCAAAGCTTCAGCGGCATAAAGTGGCAAGATATATACTTGACGTTTACCAGCTGATTTGGTTAACAGAAGATAGGGAATAATTAACCAGCATAACATATAGAGATAGGGATAAGAGTTGGGTTTAGACCCACGTTCTTCATGCCAAAATTTTAACCATGCATAGATAACCGCAAATGGTAATAAAATAGTCCACGGCTGAAGCTGTTCCGGTAATTTCGTTAAATAGTAATAGAATGGTTCAATATGTTCTGCATGGCCTCCAGTAAAACGGCCAAAATTATTGGTCCAGACAACCGTATAAACGGCATCATAGCCAGATTGGTCATAGAGTAGCCAAAGCCAAATTGATACCGGAATAAACGCCCCAAGAGTAGCAATAGCGAACCAGATCCAGTCAGCCAGTACGAGTTGACGATTGGCAATATCGCGCATAGCTAACCAGCCCCCAATGGCGACAGCTGGGATGGCGACTCCAACAAGCCCCTTAGCAAAGAGCGCACCGCCAAGTGTTATGCTCAAGCCAAGAGCCCACCATAATCTAATGTTAAATTTTTTAGACTGAACAAGTTGATAAAAGGTCCAAAAAGCTCCGGCAATAAACGCTGCCAACATAATATCAATCATACATTTACGGCCGTAGCTCCAATATTGGGCAGAAGTTGCCAAGACGATTCCAGCCGTAAATGCGGTTAAGCCGGAACCGCCCAATTTAATTGCCAACCAAAAAATAGCCAAAACGCCAAAAAATGCTGAAACCGCCGAGGGTAACTTAGCGGCAAAAGCATTATGACCAAAAGTTTTAAGACTTAAACTATCAGCCCATAAATAGAGGGGAGGTTTTTCTAGAAACGGCTTACTATTTAATGATGGCTCAAGCCAATTGCCATAAATAGTTGTTTCAGCGGCAATGCCGGCAACTCGCGGCTCATCTGAACCGTAGAGTTGGCGACTATTCAAACCAGCAAAAAAGAGTAGGCCAGTTAACAGCACCAACAACCAAAAAAAAGTTTTAGTGCTAATTGCTGCAATTGTCATCTGAAACTGTTCAATCATTATCACTTAGCTCAAATTCTCCTGATTTACATGCCTCTTGCAAAAAGAAATCTAACGTGGTCTCAATTGACTGTTCGAGATCAATATTAGGGATCCAATCAATCAATTGTTTAGCATTTTTAATACTTGGTGTTCGATGCTGAACATCCTGATAACCTTTACCATAAAAAGCCCCACTTTCAACCACCATATAACCCGCAAATGGCGGAAATTTATCGCGCAAAGGATGTTGGGCGAATTTTTCAACCAAAGTCTCTGCCATCACCTTTATGCTAGCCTCATTATCGGGGTTACCGATATTAATAATCTGACTATCACATTTACCCGCTTGATTTTCAATAATCCTAAAAAGAGCCTCAATTCCTTCAGTCACATCGACAAAGCAACGTTTCTGTTCACCACCATCAACCAATTGAATGGGGGTACCTTGAACTAAATTTAAGATCAGCTGAGTAATAGCTCGCGAACTACCAATTCTAGCGGAAGTCAAACTGTCAAGTTTAGGTCCAATCCAATTGAATGGTCTAAACAAAGTGAATTTTAATCCTTTCGTGCCATAGGCCCAAATAACTCTATCGAGGAGCTGTTTACTGGATGAATAGATCCAGCGCTGCATTTTAATCGGCCCCGTAACCAATTTTGAATCTTCTTCATCAAAATTATCATCATCACACATGCCATAAACTTCTGAAGTCGAAGGGAAAATGACCCGTTTATTATATTTGAAACAGTAACGAACAATACGGAGATTCTCTTCGAAATCAAGTTCAAACACGCGTAAAGGGTTACGGGTGTATTCAATTGGGGTCGCAATTGCGACCAATGGCAGCACAATATCACATTTACGGATATGATATTCAATCCATTCACGATGAATGGCAATATCCCCTTCACGAAAATGGAAATCAGGATGTTCTAAAATATTACTAATATAATTAGAGCGTAGGTCGAGGCCATAAACTTCATAATTGCCACTCGCCAAGAGGCGTTCGCTCAATGCACTACCGATAAAACCATTTACGCCAAGAATAAGCACACTCTTCTTGCGTTTTGCTTCAAGCATAACTTTTAAATTGCTGGTAAAAGTCATATTTTGGGTGATTCTCGCCGCTTCGGCAAACTGTTTTCCACTAACCATTACACTATTTTCAAGTTGCGCTGAATTAACCGTTATCGCACCTTCGCCACAAGCAATAGTTAGCGGGGAGGTCGATAAAATTGTGCCGGGCGAACTACCAGAATCTTGCTTAACAACCTTAACCGACCAAAACAGACATTTACGATCTCCCATGTGGGTAAATGCTCCAGGATATGGTTTGGTCACCGCCCGTACTAGATTATAAATTTCCTGCGCAGATTTATTCCAGTCAATTTCACCATCGGCCGGTTTGCGGTCGCCATAGTAGGATGCCTTAGATTCATTCTGGGGAACTCTTAATGCAGTCCCCGCAGCAAGTAATGGCAAAGTTCGATCCAATAGCAGTTCAGCCGCAACAGTCGCTTTGGCATGAAGTGTTATTGCCGTCTCATCATCGGCAATAGTAATGGCTGCCTGGTCAACAATATCACCATCATCGGGGCGTGGTGTCATATAATGCAGCGTCACGCCAGTTTCAGTTTCACCATTCACTAATACCCAATTAATTGGTGCACGACCGCGGTAGGCTGGAAGTAATGATCCATGGAGATTTAGAGCGCCTGCAGGTGGAATATCTAAGATTGACGATTTCAGCATATCGCGATAATAGAATGAAAAGATAATTTCTGGTTGTATGGCCTTAATGCGTTCAACCCAAACTGGATGATTAACATCTTCAGGGGCGAAAAGCGGTAGATCGTTGTCGCAGGCCAATTCCACAACGGAATCGAACCAGATATTTTCGTCATCATCATCTTTATGAGTAAAGACCGCGGCGATTTCATAACCATTTTTCAATAGGGCTTTTATTCCGGCACAGCCGATATTATTATAGGCAAAAACAACACATTTCATTGGTTTAACACTCCATTTGCAATTAAAATTATTTGCAGTACTTATAATAATATTTTATATTTAATAAATACTACTTATTTACTATAATACTAGTAAAAATAACCCTATTTTATTAAAGTATTCTTAAATAAATATTAAAAATTTTTAATATTCCAAAATTGCGAATGCTCGATTTACTTTTAGCTGTTTAGGCGGAGGTAATATTGCATGTTTGATGCGATATTTATAATAATGTTTTAATGTTAGAATAACGACAATATGACCGCTATGCTGTTGAATAAAAGCCGGAAAATTATTTTTAGTTATGCGGCGTTGTTTAGTTTGAGCAGAATAGTTTATGCCATAACCAAACTCATTAGCAAAAAATAGAAGATAAATATCATCACGCTGATAAAACCAACAGATGGCGTGAGTTAAGCGATAATCGGCAATAATAATGCTCTGTTCATCAAGTAATTCTTGCTCTTTTAACAGTAGCTGCCCACTCATTTTTGCGGCTAATAATGGTGTAGGAACTGCGATAAGGCTAATGACTAAAAACAGGGCAATGCCACTCATAAAACAATAAAGTTTTTGGCTAATATCATTGCAAGCTCTAACTCTTAGTAAGATGATTATACTCAAAGTTACTATGGCGATAATTAGCCCTAGTTTCCACCATTCGCTATGGGTGAAAATTGTCAAATTAGCGCCAGCTGCGGTTTTCATGCCGGGGATACCGGTAAATTGTAGAATAATTAGCGCACTAACAGCTGTAATTAGCAGGCCAATGAAAACTTTGGTCACTCCATGTAACCATTTTAGCCATTTATCAGGGGTTTGAATAAATTTTTCAAAGCCAAAAGTCAGAAGAATAATTAATGGTGGAATAGTGGGTAGAATATAGGTCGGCAATTTTCCTTTAGAGGTCGAAAAAAAGATAAATGGCAATAAAAACCAGCATAATGAATATTTAATCAGTGGAATATTAAGTTTAAAGCTCTGCCATCTGCTAGCGACTATCGGCAACAATAATGTCCAGGGCATAAGAGCTATCAGTAAAACTGGCAGATAAAAGAAAAATGGCTCAGGATGCTGGGCATCCTTAGCCATAAAACGTTGCAAATGTTCTTCGATAAAGAAAAATCGCCAAAAGTCTGGCTCCTTAAGGTAGATCATGATTGACCAAGGCAGGGTGACCACCAGTAGTGGCAATGCAATAGTTAGCACCATTAGAGCTGCTAACTTAGCATTTACTGCCAATGAATGCTGTTTTAAGCGTTTAAATTTATCTTGTGAAAATTCCCAAATAAGATAACTGCCGGTAGTCAGCCCCAAGACGACAAAAATCAAAAAACCTTTAATTAAAAAGGCTATGCCAATTAATAAACCAAAGAGTGCCAAATAGCTAAGCCGTTTTTTCCAAGTTGGGCTATGAAACGCAAAATAGAAGAGAACCGCAGCACAGGTTAAGGCTGCGGTGAGCATGCTATCAAGAATTGCAACAGTACCGGAGATAAATACCGCAACTGTAGCCATATAGGCTAAAGCAGCAAATAGCCCCATTTTTGCATTAAATTCTTTTCGAGTAAGAAAATAGAGACTTAAGGCAGTGATTAAGACTGCAAAAGCGGAAGCCAATCTAACCCCAAACCTATTTTGGCCAAAAACAAGCATTGAGATTCAGTTTAGCCAGTAACCCATAATCGGTTTTTCAAAATAACGTAGTCCGTTTAAATGAGGAACGACTAAATCGCCAGAACTAATCATTTCACGTGATATTTCCGCATATCTGGTTTCATCAGGACTGATCAGTGGCCTAAAAGATAGTCCAAGGAGATAGATTAACAGAAAAAACAGGAGAATTATTTTAATATCTTTACTCATTGTGCTCCGATCTTTTACGCATCATGATATGCCAATTTTCGCCTTGATAAACAGTAGTGAACGCCGCTTGCAGTGCTGTTGGAATACGTTTAGTATAATGCTTGCTGATAAGATAGAGATCATTCGCAGGTGCATTATTAGCCGTTGTTTGACGAGTCAGGCTTTGTTCAATAGATTCTTTGCCATGGGGAACAATTAAATTTCCACCATAGAAGTAGGCTGAATATGCTAAGCGTCGAACAAAAATCAACTTACCAGAAAGTTGATGAGTTTGCCGGTATTCAAGGGCACGGAGCGTAATTGCTCTAGTCGATTTTTTTGCATCTAAAATAAAATATACGGGGATCATCGCTAACAGATAGATAACGAGCAGTAGAATCGTTAAGTTAACAATTTTCATATAGGGGAATTTGTATTTATCGAAAAGAGTGGCACTCCAAGTGGCAAAAAGAGGTATAATTAAAAGCATGTAATAGAGCATAATATGTGATGAAATAGACCAAAACAGGGTAATTGAAATTAGTCCGACAAGGAATAGATCAAAATCGGCTGATTTTCTTTTAAAACAGGCTATTCTACTCTTTCTCCAGCCCTGTTTAACGGCACTAAAAAATGCTGTTGATTGCCCTTTTTTTATTGAATAAAATAGCAGTTGAATCACACACCAAGGTAGTGTAACCACAATGGCATAAATTATCGCCATGCCTAGTGGCATTTTGTGGGAAATACCACTATAGAGATCAAGACTTTTATTTGACGAGACAAACCGCATAAAATTTTCATTGATAAAAAAGTAGTGCAAATAGCCCGGCGTTGACTGTTCAGCCAGGACAAACCATGGGATTACCAATAGCAAGAATAGGGTTAAGCCTAGAACCCAAGCATGGTGTCTTAGGGTATCCCAACGGTTACTGAGTAGCGTCCAGAAAAAAACCGGTAAGCCAAAAAAGATGATTCCGACTGGTCCTTTAGTCAAAAATGCTCCTGCCAACAAAATAAAGATGAGCAAACTATAGATTTTTTTTAGTTTAAGCTCAGATTCATGAATAAAAAGATAGTAGATAAATAGTGCACCAATTGAGAACAAACATAACCACATATCCACGAGCACGGCACCAGAAAGTAGATAAAATCCGCCACTCGTGGCAGTAATTAACCCTGCGACAGTCGCCACATAGCGTCCCCGAGTTTTATTTAAGACCCAAAACATGATCCCTAACAAAAACAATGATGCGATGAAGGCGGGCAGCCTAACGGCAAATTCATTCATGCCAAATATTTTGATACTGCCGGCCATTATCCAGAAAGCCAATGGCGGTTTACTCATAAAAGGGATCAATTCACCCTTAATCCAAATTTGGGGCATAATATAATTGCCCGATTCAACCATCTGTTGGGCAATTGTGGCATAGCGTGCCTCTGACGGATCAGGCAATGGCATCAGTGAAAATGCAACGACATGCAGTAATAGCAGACCTAAGATTAATAATATTGTATTTTTTTTCATAATTTAAAAGATTAAAGATTAAAGATTAACGATTAATGATTAATGATTAATGAACAACTAATAATGATTAACGATTAACTAATAACGGTCTTCTTACAGCTCGTCAATGTTAGAGAGTAGTAATAAGTTTGATTATATGAGTTAAGATAAACGGTTTTAATTAAAACTATATTAAAAATAGGTTAAAAATCTTTAATTTTACATAAAGAGGCGATTTCAAGACTCTTTATTGGAGTTTTGAAATCACCTCTAAAAATTGGTATTATGATTTTTAAATAGCCTTTAGCGCCGAGTAATTTTTATAATTAGTATAGTTCCGACAAGCTGATAGAGTAAATTGGGTATCCATAAGAGATATTGAGGATAAATTTGAGGCAACGAATCCATAGAACTACAGATGATCACCGCAAGATAAAAGATGCCACCTAGAACAATGCTAATAAAAAGATTAATTGAAGTTTCACGGCGTGAAGTTCTGATCGCCAACGGTAATCCAAGCAAAAGAAAGGCAATCGGAGCAAGCGACATCGCAATACGTTGATTAAGTTCCATCTCAAGTTTTAAGGTTTTGCGATTTACCTTCTTATCAATTCTGATACGAGCAAGTAGTTCATTCAGGGTCATATATTTGGGTTTTGTCCCAATACGTTTACGATTAAATTTACCGCCGTAGTCAACCATAAATTCAACTTTTTTATTGAATAATCGTGAAGGTGGTTCAGAACTTCTATCAATAATATTGCAATCATAAAGGATTATTTTTAGCTTTTGTTGCTCTTTGTCAACAACAATTTCACCATCAGGTGCAGTTACATCTTGAAGCTCACGGGTGCCAGCTTTGTTCATGGTAAATATCTGTACACCTTTTATCCGGTTTTTGCCAACTCGATCTTCGATATAAATAATATTATTATCAAATGACATTGGTTGCCCGGGCTCAAATAGAGCTAATGGATGGCTAATTGCGGTAGTTTTAATATTCCTCCGTGCAACCCCAAGATAATGCGGTCCAACCATTGTTTGAATATAAAAACAGGCAACTGTCATCATAAAGGTTATAGTTAAAATAGGAGAAATAATCTGTAAGATTGAAATACCGCAAGCTCGCATTGCAGTTATTTCACAATCTGCAGATAATCGCCCAAAGACTAACATTACCGAGACTAGAATTGCCCATGGAATAGTAAATGATAAAACAATAGGCATTGAATAGGCAATAAATAGCATGACATCGCCTAATGGCATACCTTGAGAGAGCATATTAAATATTTTAACTAAACGTGCCCCCATCATACCAAAGGTCAAAATACCCAGAGCCATACAAAATGTTCCGATGAAGCCCCTGGCAATATACATATTAAGTATTTTCATTAAACTAAATTTTTCCTTTATTTCTTGATGTCGACATCAGACGCTTTATTGAGTCCAAAGTTTTATTATAACTTAGCTCATTAAAGTATGTTAAAATATGGAAAATTCAAGTGGCATTGCTCGCTATCGCGCGGCAGATTGCTTGGAGGTTGCCGATGTTTTTAGAAGTTTTTGTTTAGGCACGATTCAATAAATCTACTTTAATCTTTGCCGAAAACCCAAAATTTATAACCGATAAAATTCCAAATCAATCCCGTTGCGGTGCCAGTTAGAGCCCCAATATTAATCCAGATGCCGATGAATGTAATTTGTAATTGCTTGATAAATCTTTATTCCGCTGTTATTACCCTGACATTCAGGGACGAGCGATAATTTGTGAAGCAAAAGGAATTTTCGTCCATAAATTCCCGCCAAGTCATAACTAGAAAAGGCGATAGTTACTCGTTGTTGATGCTCAGTCCAGGCTGTTCCATCCGAAAAATATAGATTTTTAACCGAATGCCCATTATTATGTAATTCAATTTTTAAGCCAACAGGCAGTACCCAATGGTATTGTGAGCCTAATTTTAACTGTTCTTCGATAATAGCTTTAGTTTCGGCGGCTGTTAGCCGTAATGTGCAAACAGTATCTTGATACGGATAGAGTGAAAATGCCTGTTCCCGATTAATTTTTCCTGGCAGAATATTGGCTCGATAATTTGCACTACTAAAGGCAATTTTAGTTTTAGCAGTTGCAGCCATCGCCAAACCGTTAAGTTTAGCGGCTGAAGAGAGGGTGCCAGGTTTGGCTATTGCAGAAATTTTAGTTGTTGTACTTCCAACGGGCTGTTTTGCCAATAACATAATTTTTTTCAATTCATGGCTGATTGCAGCTAAACACTGTTTATCACAAATAGTGGAGTCGGTTACTGGAATTATTGATGATGATATTTTATCAACCTGAGTGGAGTTGGGAATAAATGTTATATTAATTTTAGCTACTCCCTGGGCATGTTTGCCGGCTTGAACATACCAACCATTACTACCAATCTTTTCACCAGGAATATTTAGATGGGTATGGCCGCCGAGAAATAGAGCAATTTCCGGATATTGCTGTGCCAATTTAATTAACATTTTATTAGCACTATAAAGTCCGCAATGAGCGGCAAGAATAATTAAATCAGGCTGCAGTGCATTGATTTTTTTCATCACCGCTGGCATCACCGTAAGGCCTGTGATAACAGAAAAATGTTGTTTATCCCAATAATTTTTTTCAGAATCAGGTAACGAGAGACCGATAACCGCTATTTTTATTCCGTTACGATTAAATATCTTCCACGAAGCAAAAGGTTTTTTATTGCTCGCATCTATTTGTAGATTAGCCGCCAACATCGTCCCAGAAAATTGTTGGTGATACTTGAGGAGCGCCGTCAGTCCAAAGTCATAATCATGATTGCCAGGCACCCAAACATCGTATTGTAACGCATTGAGCATTTTTATGGAAATATCACCTTTAGTCACAGTGGCAGCAAAAGTTCCGGCAACAGTATCCCCGCAATCAATCAGCAATAGGTTATCGCGCCCCGCTAGGCGACGTTCATGGTTGATAATAGTTGCCAATTTAGGCCAATTATCTTTAATTCCAGTCAGATGCCCGTGAATATCTGTAGTTTGCAAAACCACCAACGGCTGTGCCAGAGCAGCCGCGAGCTTAGCGCTAATTAAGAGCAGATAAATCAGACTAAATATTTTCATAAATTTCACAACGGAATAATGAAAGATTTGGGTTCATAGCTAATTCTTACGGGACCGAAACTTTAAAATTAGCGACCATTCTGCATTTTGCAGGCTTTTACCGCATTGTGTAATAGCATAGCAATGGTCATTGGACCGACTCCGCCTGGTACCGGAGTTATAAGGGCGGCTTTTTTACTAACCGCATCAAAGTCAACATCCCCGACGAGGCGATACCCACGTTTAGCCGTTGGGTCATCGACTCGATTGATCCCAACATCAATTACGGTTGCACCATCTTTCACCATATCAGCGGTTACAAATTCCGGTTTACCGATGGCAGCAATCAAAATATCGCCTTGACGAGTATATGACGCAATATCTGGGGTCCGAGAATGAACCACGGTAATTGTGGCATTGGCGCCAGCCGCTTTCTGGACCAATAGTGCCATCATCGGTTTACCAACAATATTTGAACGGCCAATAATAACGGCATGTTTCCCACAAGGATCAACCCCGCTACGTTCTAATAATACCATCACTCCGTGCGGGGTACATGGGAAAAATCCATCATCTTTGCCGATCAACATTTTACCCACATTTTCTGCATGAAAACAGTCGACATCTTTATCGGGACGAATGGCGGCCACAACGGTATCTTCGTCAATTTGTGGTGGTGGTGGTGATTGTACTAAAATACCATTAATTGCGGGATCATTGTTTAATTTTTCAATTAGTTTAAGTACTTCCGCCATTGATGCTGCTTTGTCCAATAGGTGTTTTTCAGAATAGATGCCAAGGTCATGACATTTTTTTACCTTCATATTAACATAAACTTTTGATGCTGGATCTTCACCAATCAAAACGACTGCTAAGCCTGGTTGAAGACTATGATTTCTGGCCAAATCAGCCACATCCATTGCAGTTTCACTGTTAATCGTCTCAGCAATTGCCTTGCCGTCAATAATATTTGCACTCATTTAAAGCTCCTATTCTTATATACTATAATCTATAATTAACGTTACTAACGTTTTTATTCCTTAAGTTCTGGCAAAGCCAGGTTTTGTTCAAACACTAATTAATATTATACCAGCAATGCAGATTAGCAAGTTATTACACTGAATTTATTTCTGATTACACGCTTAACTGCGGGAGCGCAATGTTTCAAGCTGCCGATGTCGTAGAATGCCAAGCAACTCTGACGAGAACAAAACCGACTGCGTCGGAACGTCGAACATCGAACATTGAACATCGAACATCGAATGAAAGGAAAATACAATTTCCTATTAGATTAAAATATTGTATTTTGAGTTATATTAGGCTATATTAGATCCTTAATAATAATATCTAGTCCATTTAGGGCAATATATTATATTTGTCGACTGCGAAGCGAGAGCTGCCTTCAGGTGCCGCCTGCTGAGCAAGAGCGACAATTTCAAATTTATCAAAAAAGCGTCAACAAGAAGTTAATGAAAATTTTACCACTGTTGAATGAAGGTTATATGTTTAATTTCAATAAAAACGAGCAATGAAAAGGGTTTTATCTATAATGAATATAATTTTTTTGATAAAATGTCCCGATCATACAGGGTTACTGGCCAGTATATCTTCATTTTTTTATAATAACGGTTTTAATATTCTACAATGCCGGCAGTATACCGATAGCTTAAATGACAAATATTTTATGCGTATTCAACTCGACGGCAGTGGTTTGAAAAGTTCACGCCGAGAACTTGAAGCCAAATTTAATAGTTTTGCTGAAAAATATGCTCTACAGTGGTCAGTTCATTATTCAGACTACCGCCCCAAAGTTGCAATTATGGTCTCAAAAACTTCCCACTGCCTCTATGATCTGCTTGAACGCCACACGGAAGGAGATATTAATTGTGAAATACCACTGGTCATCAGTAATCATCCTAACTTAGAATATATTGCTAACCAATTTAAAATACCATTCTATTGCCTACCGCTGGAAAAAGGTGAACGCCAGCAACAGGAGGCAGCAGTGCTTAAACTGTTGAGTCAGCATCATATTGATTTAGTGGTAATGGCACGTTATATGCAGATACTGTCCAATGATTTCATTGCTCACTATCCTGAACAGATCATCAATATTCATCATGCGTTCCTGCCAGCATTCGAGGGTGGTGATCCCTATCGTCGAGCCTATGAACGTGGTGTAAAGATCATCGGAGCCACCGCCCACTATGCAACTGCCGATCTCGACGGCGGACCAATTATAGTTCAGGACATCGAACATATCTCTCACGAACATACCCCAGATGACCTGAAACAGCTGGGTAAAGATGTTGAACGTATTGTGCTGGCCCGAGCAGTTAAATATCATTTAGAAAATCGTATTCTTGTCGCAAATAACCACACCGTGGTCTTTAAATAAAAAAATATTCTGTGGAATAATGGAGCCTATTTATGAATTGGGAAAATTTACTTTCGTTAAAACGCCTCGGCAAACAATGCCCGGACACTATCATCCCGGGACGCTCCCCGTTTCAACAGGATTTTGACCGAATTGTTTTTTCCTCTGCATTTCGCCGGATGCAGGATAAAGCTCAGGTGTTTCCATTAGCCGAAAATGATAATGTCAGAACTCGATTGACGCATAGCCTGGAATGTTCATGTGTTGGACGCTCATTAGGCGCTCAGGCTGGGGTTCTAATTACAAAATTAGCTGGAATAAAAAATATTCAACCCAGTGATGTCGGTGCCGTCGTGGCAGCGGCAGCCTTAGCTCATGATATTGGCAATACTCCATTAGGACATTCTGGGGAAGAGGCAATTCGACATTGGTTCTGTAACTCATCAATCGCTGATAAGATGCGAAATAAAATGAATCGCAAAGAGTGTGCTGATATTGAACGCTATGAGGGCAATGCTCAGGGCTTCAGAGTGCTTGCCCGCCTACAAATGCCGGATAATCCCGGCGGCATGCAGTTAACCTGTGCCACATTAGCCACATTCGCTAAATATCCAGTTGAGTCCTATATTGAATCGTCAATCTCAAGCATATCTACCAAGAAATTCAATTTCTTTCAACAGGATCGTGAGTTATTTGCCGAAGTTGCTGAGACGACTGGATTAGCTAAAATACCAGGGGAGGATTACTGCTGGCAACGTCACCCATTAGTATTTCTCGTTGAAGCAGCTGATGATATTTGTTATAATATTGTCGATTTTGAGGACAGTTATCGTATGGGAATTATTGATTTTGCTGAATTACGTAATCATTTTTGTGAAATAATAGATGATCCACAGGTGGAACGTAAAGCTGAATTATTAAAAGACCGTAACCGTCAGGTAGAGATGTTACGTGCCAAGGCATTAGGTAAATTAATTGGTGAAGTTTCAGTGGCATTCGAAACCCATCACGATGCTATTTTAGCAGGAGAGCTTAATCAACCGCTAATTGCCCTTATTGATTCAAAAGCAATTATGGCAAAAATCATTAAACGCAGTATTGATGATATTTATACCTTTAGGCCAGCAGTAGAGATTGAAGCCGCCGGATTTGAGTTAATCAAAGGTCTGCTAGATGTCTTTGTCAGCAGTATAAATGATATTGCCGATAACGGCTATGAACAGGCATCGTACCGTAGCCAGAAATTAATGTTATTACTACCCGACAGCTATTGGAAAAACAATATTCAGGCTGATTCCAAGCCATACGATCGCCTATTGGGTATTCTTGATTATATTGCGGGTATGACTGACAGTTATGCCGTTTCATTATTTAAAAAAATCCGGGGAATATCATTACCTGGGCGGTAAACAAATTTTACCAAGGTAAGTTCAACCGTCACTATCGCCCTATTATTGAAATTAAACCTTAACAGCTAAACTGTTTCATTTAGAAGAGAATAAAACCAAATGTGGTATAAGTTAACAAATTTGAAAATTGATATTCGAAATATCCCTGAAAAAAATATTGCGATTGACCAAGAGCTGAAACCCTATATTGCCAAGCATTGTAGAATATTAGCCGATGATATTGAGCAGTATGAAATTATCGGTAAAAGTATTGATGCCAGAGGCAGACGACTATCATTCATCTATAACCTCAAGCTAAAATTGGCTGATAAAATAGTTGTCGATAGCAAACTCAGTCCAATTGCCGAAGATAAAAATATTCCCTACAATGAAACATTCAAACCAAGCTGCAAGTTACCTAAAAATCCGCTGATTGTCGGCAGTGGACCGGCAGGAATGTTTGCCGCCTACCAGCTGGCACTGTTCGGCTGTAATCCGGTCATTATTGATCGCGGTTATGATGTTAATACTCGTAAAGCTGATATTGATGCATTTTATGCCAGCCGTGAACTGAATGAGGCAAGTAATTTTCTCATTGGCGAAGGCGGTGCCGGCACCTTTTCCGATGGCAAACTCTATACCCGCACCCGTGATCCACGCAACCGTTACATTCTGGATACATTTATCGCCCACGGCGCACCAGCTGAAATTGGCTATCTTAAACGCCCCCATATCGGCTCAGATCGCCTACCCCAAGTTATTGCCAGTATGCGCCAACGAATTATTGAACTGGGTGGCAAATTCATTATGGGAACAAAAGTTTCATCAGTTATCACCAACTCAAATGCCTGCACTGGGGTCATATTAGATAATGGTGAACAGTTCAATGCGCCAGTAACGATTATCGGCCACGGCCTGGGCGACCGTGCCCTGACCAATAAATTAATTGATGCCGGAGTTGAGTTTACAATGAAGTCATTTCAGGTTGGCTGTCGGATCGAACACCCTCAATGGTTCATTGATCGCAACCAATACGGGGTTAATTCACGTCCTGCCCTGTTGGATGCCGCTGAATATAACTTAGTCAGCCGTCCGAAAACTAACAGTGGCATTGCCAGTGCAACCACATTCTGTATGTGTCCCGGCGGTTCAATTATTCCCGGTATGGCAGACGCCGGAAGATTATCGACCAACGGCATGAGTAATTTTGCTCGTGATAGTAAATTTGCCAATGCCGCAATCATTGTTACCCATTCAGCCGACCAATACAGTTAGCCAACTGCCGCCTATGAGTTTCTTGACAGTCTCGAACAGCAAAGCTTCAAACTCGGGGGCAATAACTATTCAGCCACAGCCCAATCAGCCGATGGATTTATCAGAGCCGCCAAATCATTAACGGCAACCGACAGTAGCTATTCACTGGGGCTTTGCCCGGCAGCGCTGCATGAACTTTTACCCAAAACTACCGCAGCCGCAATTCGTACCGCACTGCGCCATTTTGATCATAAAATGCCAGGCTATATAAAACATGGCACCTTAATCGGTATTGAGACTCACGTCTCCAGTCCAGTTCGCTTTAACCGAGACCCAGAATCGTTAGCAAGTTCACTTAGACAGCTCTATATTGCTGGTGAAGGCGGCGGTTGTGCCGGAGGCATCATGTCCGCTGCGGCGGATGGGCTGAAAATCGCCGAGAAGGTGATGATTAATGATTAACGATTAACGATTAATGATTAACGAACAACGAATAGGAATTGGGAATTGGGAATTGGGAATTAGAAGTTAGACCATGCACAAAAATGTTGTGCAGATGCGAGTTTTGTTGGAGTTCACAGCTTTAGCGTGTTTTTTAAAGCATAATACTTGGAGCTAATGAATTTCAGGGTTTTACCCTGTTAACCAAGGCTGAAAGCCTGACAATCAATAGCCTAGGGTGCAACCCTAGGTATGCAAAAAGGATTTTATAAGATGGATGATTGGATAGAGATCGAAAAAGATCCAAAACATATCGCTCGTGAAAAAAAACGAGCCAAGGAATTGCGCAAAACCAATTGGTGGCAAGATCAACTCAATCGTGGTATCTGCCATTACTGTCATGAGAAATTTAATGCAGATGAAATAACTATGGATCATGTGCTACCGATTTCACGTGGAGGGAAAAGCACCAAAGGCAATATTGTCCCCTGCTGTAAGGAGTGCAATAGTGAAAAAAAATACCTTACCCCAGCTGAAATGATTCTCCGACAGCTTGAGAATTCATAATAGTCATCATTTTTAAGCTCATAGGAAATACACTTATGAGAAACGTCCTCCGAGTGCGTCGAATGCGTTTCTCTACACAATACAACACCAATATCCTTGATCTTCAATTTTGTTAATACTATCAACCCATCTATAAGCCTAATGAGTTTCTAGCATCTGCTTCGCTAATTCCATTATCAAGCATAGCTTGCAAGGCTTTTTGTAATACTTGTTCAGCCCGCTGCTTCTCTTCTTTTGCTCGTTTATCAGCCTCTTCTGCTCGTTGTTTCTCTTCTTTTGCTCGTTTATCAGCTTCTTCAGCTCGCTGTTTCTCTTCTTTAGCTCGTTTATCAGCTTCTTTAGCCCGCTGTTTTTCTGCTTCAGCTCGCTGTTTTTCTGCTCCCACCCGTCTTCGTTCCTGATCGAGTTGTGGAGATAATTCTTTAATGGCCTCTTTGAAGCCAT
>JAUZSW010349968.1:0-24062 GCA_034780735.1 Hyalogyrina grasslei
AGACATCAAGGATGCAGAGTACATGACACGAGAGGAGAAGCGTATCTGGGCTAAAAAGAATGGGATCATCGATACTGTTGAAGAGCCAGACCAAGAATTATAAGATTACTTCTTTTTGAATTTTAATTAATGATAACTATACATGGGAGATTCAAGGACAGTAGGCGCAGTATTCAATGATTCAGGTTATACCGCTAATGCAGACATATTCACATCAAACCTAGCAATCAAACAAGGTCCGGCATTAATCACCGTACACATATCATTCCTTGCAGCCGGCACACTGACCCTAAGAAAGAAAGAAGGTGTTACAACAATATCAGAAACGCTTGCAGTTACAACCGTTGCAAATCAAGTTTACATGTTACAATTTTCAGTTACTCACGGACAAACTTACAACTTACGATTCTCAGAAACAACAACCCTCAATGAAGTAATAGTTACAGAGCATAGTGAGGACATTTAGTTGGTAAGATTCCCTCCGCAAGGTAGCGGCGGCGGCACATCATTTCCGCTAACATCCTCCACCATAATAGCAGAAGATGCAGTCCAAGCAAAGTTTGGAACTGGTGGCGACTCTTACATCAATGACACTGGTTCTCTAATGGGTATTGATTATGATGTTTTGAATGCAGGGGGAAGATCACTGAAAATTTACGAAGATGGTGTGGAACGTTATTCCATACACAACAATACCCATTGGCTAAAAGATTCATCTGGAAATATTCTTCTTGGTGTGGGCAATGTCTCAATTGATTATTACAAAACTATCAGAGGTAATGGTTCAGCACAACCAAGAATAATTTATGGTACTACTAATGCAACAACTCCAGGATTTGTACCTCATGGATCATCACTATTTGCCGGAGTCGGTGCAAACTCAATAGGAGATACATCAATTACTGTAGAAAATAGTGGCGCAGGCTTTGAAGCTGCAAGGTTCACACAAGATCAATCAGTCGGTGCAGCAGGATCAATATACGGAAATGTCTTTGACACACCAGACGCAACAATAACAGCATCAACAGCAACACTATGGGCGAATAATCATTTCAAGGCAGCCGATATATCTGGAGCATTTACAACTGGAACAGCAGCAACAATGTACATCGATAATGCTCCCGCAGCAGTTGGTGGGGGGAGCATAAGTAAACCTTACTCTTTACTAATTAATTCAGGAGCCGTGGGTTTACCTGTTGGCTCTTTAACAGCACCAACATTGACAGCCCACACGGATTCAAACACCGGAATATACTTTCCACTTGCAGACAGATTAACGTTGGTTGCTGGTGGTCATGGTATGATCAATATGAGAGAATTAGGTTCTTCAGGTGATGATGTTGCTATAGTTGGTGGCACTTTAACATCCGGTGGAACAGGTGACAGAACTCTTGCAGTTACAGCTATATTGAATGATTCAGGGGCAGCCGGGGGATCTGATCTTTACAATATGATAACGGCAAACTTGACAGAGACCGACAAAACAGGTTGGGATACCGTAAATCTAATGGATCTTCAAGTTGGTGGAGCCAGTAAGTTTACTGTAAGTGATGCAGGAAACGCAACCTTTGCAGGGCAGATACTACAAAACAGTGCAAGCGGATCAATAGATCATGAAGGATCCCCATTATCCCCAGGCATACACGCTTTAGGCGGTGCTTCTGCTCACGCACCGATGGCAATGGAAGTCCAAAGCACATCAAACAGTTACAAGCCAATGTTTTGGTTTGCAAAATCTAGGACAGGTGCCACCACAGTAGCCGATAATGATGTCCTAGGACAGGTTAGATTTTTGGGTCATGATGGTACAGATTACCAATTTAGTGCAGGAATAGAGACACGTGTAGATGGATCAGTTTTAGCTAATACGGTTCCTACGGAAATGGTGTTCACAACATCAGCCACAAATAATTCTGGAAGAGTAGAGGCTTTGACCTTATCACCAGCAGGGAACGCAACCTTTGCAGGGGAAATAGTTATGCCTGATTCTACATATCTTAGAGGGGCAACTGTTAATTCCGGAATTAAATTCATAACAGGTGGAGTTCAATTTATTAGCGGTGGTAACGCATACGTTACATTAGACTCATCAGGTCGACTTGTATTCCTTTCAAATGGAGTCAATGCCCTATATGGAATAAATAGTTTCAGCATCAGTGAGCAAACCCGAAGTCCAACAGTAGTAAATTATGGATTTTATGATGATACAAATACAGGTCTAGGAAGTCCAGCAGACCATCAAACAGCCTTACTTACAAATGGATTCCTAAACATATTAGCCACAGAGCCAGCCTCAATTGGTGCAACAGATGACAGAGTAACCAACACATTTGATTCGGCAGATATTGCAATCACAGCAGATGGAACAACCAACAGCTGGTTCCAAAACGTATTCAATCCAGCAGATGTTGATGATTCCTCTTCTGGTTATGATTTAGTAGAAGGGGCAACAGTGTACATATCTGGAGCACCAGCCGGACTTGGGACGGCTAATGTGACGAACAGTTATGGTTTACTAATGAATGCAGACATTGGATTTACAAATTCAAGAGGGCCAGCGATACTAAATGTTGCAGCATCTACATCATCTGTCCCATCTTTAATTCCAGATAAAACATGGCCTACATCAGGAATAGGAACCAACAGTGACGGACAAGTTGCATTAATTCATAATGGTTCTATGAAAATGAGGATTACAGCTACATCCATAGTTGCAGGTGCTACTCTTAATGGTGGAAATAATCTATTTGAAAACTTCAGAGCTGTTGCAATTAGTACAACCCTTCTTTCCGCAACTGTTGGAGGCCAATTAACAATCAAAAGTGATGGAACTTCTCCAACTAGTGTTCCAGCAAACCAATTTACAAATTATGCTTTAGATATTACTGCTGGCAATACCGCACCTCATTGGGCCACTGAAAACGGTGATGTAGTCAAACTATACAAAAATGCAGCAATGACGGCAGCAGATGCAACGGCAACAGATGCAACCATTGGAACCAATGACACTATCACAAACAATCTAAGAGTAAGAGTTGATCAACTCGAAGTGATATTACAAAACCTCGGAGTAGCCACCTAGGATTACGCTCATGCCTAACATAACAGAATATAGCATAAGAAAAACCGAAGACGGTTCCAAAGTAGAATGGGCCAGACGTTCGGATCAAGTCTTGTTTAGATTTGATAAACAAATAACCAAAACTAGGCAGATAGAGAAAATCGATGACTCAGGGAAAGTTGTATTGGGTAATGATGATCAATCAGTAATGGTTGATGAATCTTACACAGAGATAGAAGACACCATAGAGGTATCATCAAGTCTAAAATACGTAAAATCACTATCCCCCAAGGCTCGCAGAGCATACATCAAAGGTAAACTCATGGAACAATACTGGAACAAGACACAAGTTCCAGATGTTCCCGAAGTAAAACCAGTTGATGCAACCCTCGTAGCTGATCTTAATGTCATCGATTCAACTATCTGACCTTATTTTTTTACTTCTCTCATTCATTTTTTAAAACTATCATATATTGAAACCACTAAATTTCAAATCCGAAGAAGACGCAAAGGAATCATTTGCAATAATGGATGATGACGAGTTAAACGCACGATACGTCGAAGTAGATTCAAAGATAAAACAAACACAACAATTCTTACAAGGCCAAGGTTTGGTTTTTGAATTATTACTATCTGAGATGAACGCTAGACGAGTCAAAGACCAACAAGAAGAAGGTAAAAAGGCGAAAAAGAAATGAGCGCATCATGCTCTCATTGTGTTATAGAACATGCATCAAACGTTGAATGTTCATGTTACTGTCATGATGATTCAGAGTAATAGTAATACTTCTCTCTAATCCTACATCCTTTTCTATTTCATGTTAAGTATTCTCGAGCATAAAGCTAGAGTTACAGAAGATGCCAAGATATCCGGCATTGCAGCAAACTCACAAGTATCAAGAAATCAAGTCCTCTATCTGCCAGGCGAACTAGCCCGCGCAGACGGTAAGGTAGTACCATTAAACTGGATGCATAGCGACCCAATCAAGCAGATTGGTGAGGTAACACTACAATGGGACCAAAATTTACTACAACTAACCTACAAAGGAACCATAACGGACCCCCAAGTCGCTGATCTAGTCAGGAATAGGGAACTATTCGTGTCAATTGGTGCTGATTTTGTTAAAGAGAACGAGACATGTGATACATCTGCATGTTATAAGACTCCTCTAGGTCTTGAGATATTCGAATTATCAATTGTGGACAATCCCGGTATCCCTACCGTATCACTAAACGTTATAGAATCACAATTAAAGGAAAGATTTGATACATTCCTTCTAAACAATACCACCTCAACAACATCAACTCAATCTTTTACTTCTCTAGAACATGCACCATTGAATTCTCAATTAATGAGTGATAAAACTTCCAAAGTTGAAACCCCAAAAGTTTCAACAGAAGACACAACAACTTTCATCAAAAAAGTTCAATCCGATGAAACACCGGCAGCACCAACCACCGAAGTAGAATGTCCACCTGGACAGAAAGACGTCGATGGTAGATGTGTACCAGTGCCAGAAGCACAAGTTCCCGAAAGCGAACAAGCAGATCCTGGATGCGGTTGTAACAAAGATGAAATTAAGAAAAAACCAGAAGAACTAGTTCAAGTTCCACCAGTTCAGAAAGTCGAGGTTGACTTGACCAATATGCAAACCATGTTGGAAAAGAAATTCGATGGAATCTCTCAAGAACTCGAAAAGGTAAAAAATGCCCAAGTACAATCCGAGCAAATTGCACGTATCTCAACTGAGAACGGTAGTTTCAACACACAAGACATCAACACCCTCGCAAGAGAGTGGCTGAAAAATCTGTCAAAGCACGGACGTTATGCATGGGAAATTGACCTCTCTGAGAAAGAGATTGCTGAATCATTTGGATATGCAACACCTTCAACAAACAGGGTAAATGAGGCAATCAGTTTTGCAACTGATCAATCAAATAAAACAGGTAGTAGTGATGTTATCATTCTACCTGGCTCAAAATATACACAAAGTATAAGGGATTTGGCCTACTTTACCGAAATTGCAGCAGGATCAGACACATTCAATCTGTTTACAGGTGCAATTCCAGATGAAGGAACTAGAACAGAAGGCTCAACAACTACAGAAACCGCTTTCACATTAACCCCGGTCCCAATCACTGCCGACGTTACAACTGGCTACTTTGTCAGAGTAAAAAAAGCAGACATTGCAAAAACACCGGCAGGTCTAATGAAATGGATTAATCAATCTGCAAAGATTGAGGCAATGCATAGGGAAGCAGTAAGTGTGTTTAACACCACTGTCGACGCAGTAACAACTCCAGCAAACTGGATTGATGCAACCGACGGAACAGTTCTAGCAGACCAAACAGCAGAAGACGCAGTAAGCGGAACCTTTGACGCAACAGGAATATCAAAAGGTATGGAAATCCTTGAGGATGGACAATATCTTACCGGTGGCAAAAAGGCATTTGCAGCAATCACTGCAAAACAAAAACGTGAACTCCGAGAAGACGCTGGCTTGGTAAGATGGATACAAGAAACCGGAAACGGTCAAATGACTGCAAGTGGAGAAATTTCACAACTTTACGGTTGTGATATTATTACACTGCCATCAACCTGTATTCAAGCAACAACCTCAAACACATTGAGAGCTGTAATGGGTGTAAAGAAACATACATTCTGGTTAGCATCTGGTAGAAACATAACAATCGAGACAGACAAAGACATTGATAGATTGACCGTTGACATCTCAATGGACAAACAAATCAATTCAGGTTTGATCGATGCAGCTTCATTAGTTGTGTTATGTAGTTCTGAATAAGATACTTCTTTACTTTTCTTTTTTTTTATTTCAATTATGGACATTGAGGAACGTATCTTCCATAAACTTGACAATATAGAAACTGCAATATCTCGACTATGCCAAAGACTAACAGAATTAGAAACCAAGTATGAGGGTCACGTTGAGGAACTTAAAGTTAAACAATCATCCAAAGAGAAACGCTTCTACATCGTTATCGGATCCATGACAATCATATTCACAGCTTATCAGATTATTACTTCTCTATTGTAAAATTTCAAAAATCACTCTATGAATGATACAGTATTAAAAAAACTGACAGTAAGAAACTTTATTGCTATTGCAACTGTTACAGTGTTTCTCGCCGTTGTAGGTTTTACTGTAATAGACAGTCCCAACATATTGGAAAATCCAATGATCACAAACATCCTCGGAACATTCACCGTAATTGTTGCATTGGTGTTTAACTTCTATTTCAGAAAACCACAAAAGAAAGAGAGCATCTAATACTTCTCTTCATTTTCATATTTTTTCTCATTTGCATGGATTGGGTATACGTATTATTTTATGCCACCCTCATCGTTCTACTATTTGCAGTTTTTGTAAATGATGCAAGTGCTCAAATTATGTGGCCGCAGGATATGCGTGTTATTCTATTATGTACACAATCGGATGAAGCGCCATACTATGATTGCTCTAAAAAGTGGGTACTCTACTATTTACCAACAACTGAGGACGTGTACAATTACTGTTATCCCGGTGTTCAGTCCCTACACCATTCCATAATGGGTTGCTCAAAAATCAAAACGGGTCAGTTCGCTGTATCGATGATTATTGGCTCAGAGATTAATGAAATGACCCATACAGGTCACTCCGTACTATTACACGAGTTAATGCATATGCGCTGTGCATGTAATTTTCATGAATAGTTACTTCTCTTTGTAATATTCGCTAAAAATCAATCATGGTATTAGGATCTGATGATGCAGTCCAGCTTTTGGCCTTTGGCCGCGTAGATAACAATCGAGACACTGAGACAACACAATATCGAACTGATGCCACATCATTATGTTTATCCGAATTAAACCTAAACAAGGATCCAGCAAGTCCATCATCATTACTGACAAGTGCTGTCAACATGATTGCAGCATCCTTCATTACTAGAGACAATGATAAGGCTAAACAGTATAACGAGGAGGGTCATAAATTGCTGGAGCAACTGAAAGGTGATGATACCGACGATGGTGAATGGGGGGTTTCGATAACCATTGACCATTACTGAGATTGGATTATCCGGTACATACGAAACCTTCGATAGAACAATACAAGCTCTCATTGATGACGGTTGGACATCTGCAAATACAAACAATGAGACTGCCCTAATCTTCTCAGCTTATCAGGATAACGTAGCATACTCTTGGCCACATACCAACGGGTACGGCCAATTCCAATTACATTGCAACGAGGACACTGAGATATTACTGGAGACAGTGATAGGTGACTCTTTCCATCGAATGAAGAAAACCGTACTCATTGATCTGTTTGCTCGTGACTTCAACTTGTTAAAATTGGGTATGCGAGAAATACAGAGGATCATATGGGAAGGTAGGCCTGACTCTGCTAATCCAGTACCTAAGAGCGATGCCGCCAATTCATCTATAGTACAATTTGAGGCAACCGAGTTAGACTGGGTAATAGAGAAGAACGCAAACCCAGATAATAATTCAGACCACCAGCACGCCAGTTCTCAGATTGGCTGTATCTTCTACAAGAGGAAAAGTTAGAACTAAATTTACTTCTCTTTGTTTCTTCGAGATAATCTTTTTTCATGAGTTACACTCCTTCAGTCTCAACACAAGATATCGTTATACCATTACAATATGTCGAAGAGGGCACAACCGCATCAACGTTTGGTGTTACTGGTTCAAGCCCTGCATACATCGCAGCTGGAATCAATACAGAAATTTCACTAGACCCAACAATCAACAAGGAGAACATCCTTGCATTAGGCAATCTAGATTTGGTTGATATGGTAAAGACTGGCGAACGTTATGCATTTTCACTAAAATCAAAAATATTCAATACCACCCTGGCAAAATATGGCTTCAATACTCCGGGAGGATCAGGAACCATCGACGCATCTCTATCATTCAAATATTCATTCAACATTGATGGGACTGAGTATTTCCAAAAGATGGTTGGTTGTAGACCAATATCAACAACCCTAGCAGCTGACCGTGGTCTATGGGAATTATCAATGCAGTTCATCTGTCAAGATATCACAGACCCTAACACTACAGACCAAGATACCACTCCAACTAATGTTGAATCTATACCATCATCTGCCGCACTATCACATATCGATGCAGCAGCCAACCCATTCACATGGGATTCAGTAACGTATGACACATCAAGCTTTTCAAGTACCGTATCATTTGACCTTGCACAATTAGAGGTGATGGGACAACAACAGATTCAAAATAGTAGAGCAGTTGCACGTAAAATATCTGCAAGCGTTGAAGTGTATCTTAAAGATAATCTATTATGGGCTGACAACAATGCACTCAACAAAATCAGTACTGCCGTAATGGATGTTGAAAATGGAACAAGTGCAATGACATTTACTGATTCAAGAATCACCGATTATGATTCTATAAAATCATCAAGTGGAACAGACGCAATCAAAGAGAGATTATCAATAGAATCAGAAAGCGTCGTGTTATCATAATGAGTAAACCAGAAGTTTTTAGGCAATTCACAAAAAAGATGGACGGTTACACCTTGGAAGATACTACATGGTACATCCAGGAAGTCAAGGGTACAAAGCCAAGGGAGTTGCGAAATAGACATAGAGAGTTAGAAGCTGAGACACAAGATCCTGATGGCATTATTGATGTGTATGATTCACTGGATAAACAGGATGACTTTGCTAAAGAAATTTTAGAAGCATATCTTGCTGAATTCAACTATGATGAGATAGTCCAAGGATATGATCCCAAAGTGCTAAGGGAGATGGCTATGGAGGTTTTTTTAATTTTGAGCAGAGTGGGCTCCAACAAGAGAGAGATATCACGATCGATAAGATTGTACAAGGAGATTCAAAAGAACTCCGAGGCAACCCAGAACTAGCAGAGCCGGCACACATAGCGCAGGCCGTCATATTGGGATTGGGTAACATCAAGGACGTTAAAGATTTTGTTAAAGAATATGGTATTGGTGAATTAATCACCATAAAGAAATTCTATTCAAACATGAGCGAACAACAGAACAGACATCAACAAAATGAGATGCAGAGGATGCGGAAATAATGGCTGTGATTGTTAAGGATACGAATGTAATGCGTAGACTGGATAACATCGCCAAGACAGAGGATATAATGATAAAAGAGATTTTGAAAGATGCTGCCAAATTATTAATTAAAATGATAAAGGTTAGAGCTCCAACATCAACTGGATCATACAAACAATCTTGGAAGATATTAGCATCATCTGAGGGGTCCATTACTGTAGGAACTGAGGAGGGGTCTTTGGCCTTAATGCTTGAGTATGGGACAGCCAACGCTGGTAAAGTAGAGGGTAATCCCATATTGCATTTTGTCGTTAATGGTCAGGATGTGTTTGTTCACTCAATCAATCATAGGGGCCTTACAGCCATGCCTCACATAAGACCGGCCAAGGACCGATTCAAACAGGAGTTCACTAAACTGGTTAAGGAGAAGATGAAGAAATTTTGGTTAAAATAATTATTCTTCGTATGTGATTATTGTACCGCTGACTTCACCACCGGCAGGATCTATATCCACAACTGTTTTACCTTCACTTTCTAACTTTGAAATAAACTCATTAGTTCTTGTGATAAGTTTGTCATTACTAGGTTCTTTGATAATGTGTATCTTTTTCATTTACGTTATTACTTCTATTTACAAATTCGAACTTAAAAGCTTTTATGAGTTCCAAAGAGCGTATCGAACTTGAAATCACCGCGTCGGGCAACAATGCAGTACAGGAAGCAAAGAAAGTAAAAAATTCACTAAAACAGATGGGTACTGAAGGTAAGCAGGCAGGTACCGATGTTAAGATGGGTGCGGGTAAAGGTGAGCAAGGACTTCGAGATTTAAAAGAGGAAGCAAAGAAAACAACCAGAGCATTGGCTGTACTCGGTGCATCAACAAGTTTTACTGGTCTATCTGATGCGGCGTTTGGAATGAAAGAAAAGATTGTTGCAATTGAACGAAGTTCATTTGGATTATCACAGACAATATTATATTTGAAAAGACAACAGGAGGATCTTAACATTGCATTAGAAGAGGGAACCATAGCTGGAATTGATTATGAAAGAGCAGTCGAGGACATCGCTGTCACGATGCGAGATCTATCAATTGAACAGAGGGAAGTAAAAGCAGAGACCGATGCATTAAGCGGTGAGTGGGTTTCATTTGCAGCCAACTCACTAAACACTGGTATCTTTGGAATGATTGCACTTGGTACTGTTTTGACAGCTAATCAAAAGGCATTGATTGGTACTAGAATGCAAGCTATACTTTTATCAAATACTTTTAGAAGTATGGTCTTCAATGTCAATGCATTCAGTGTTGCATTAGTTAGAAACTCGGGGGCTCTAATATTATTAAAAACTGGAATCAGAGGATTCTTTACAGCATTAGGTCCAATCGGTTGGGCAATCATTGGTATTTCTGTTGCATTTGAAGTTTGGAATAGTAACATGTTTGGCGTTCAGGAAAGGTTTGCGGAACTATGGGAGTGGCTTAAAAAAATAATACCTGTACTAGAAATATTGGAGCACCTTGTAAATGGTCTATTCCCTGAAGCAGCAGCTGAAGAAGTAAAAGAGTATGGTGTTCAAGTTGGCAAGACAACAACAGTGTTGTCAGGTTATGATTATGTTTTAGGTCAAACAGTAAAAGACCAAGATGAGTTTAACGCATCACTTGGAAGAACATCAACATCAACATCAAAATTACCGGAAGGATATGCAACACTCCAATCAAGTTTGAAAAGTTACAATGATGAATTAAACAGAGGTGTTAGAGTAGGGGACGAATGGATTAAAATGATGGAGGAGGCATCCGATGCGCGTTTTTTAGATAACGATATCCTTGGCGGGATAAACCCAACCATTGATCCAACCACTGGTTTACCATTATCTGCCACTGAAAGCACATTATCTTTTGTTGCAAAGAATGGTGGATTTCAACCAAGTGGTAACACATCAGTTGGACATCCTGGTAAAAAGAATAAGGGACATTCCAAATATCGAATGGACCGCATCAGTGGCCGTATCAACAGTTTCATAGAGTTCGGTGGAATGTCTGATTTACAAAATCAATTTTTACTTAATGCAATTAAACCCCCCAGAAGATTAAATCATGCAGGTGAGGCCAAGTTATGGGGTGCAAAGATTGGCGGTGTATTTGCTAATGCGATAGATGCAGCAAAGGCGCAAGGAATGATATTCAGTCAACTACTATCATTAAATCCTAATGCTGCACAGACATTGACAAGTTTCAGTTCTGCACAATCACAGGTTAATCATATACAGAACTTGCAAGGTCAGGCCGGTCTAAGTCATGCCGAACTAATTACAGTAATGCACCAGGGCGGTGGCTTAACTGACTTGAAGGGTATCATTGACTTCAATGATAGATTGGATAGAGTCGGGAGGCCATCACTATGATTACACCAGGTTATGATGACACTCCACTTGCACCGAAAATACTAATTCATGATTTGGCTGGTGTCTTGCAGTATACGTATGAGGCTACACAAATTGCAGCAACACCAATCCAAGACTTCTACTTGGCAGCTGGCAGTATCCACCTCGGCATAAACAATGATTATGGAAATGCTGTAATTGTAATTAGTGATCCATCAAATAACCTGACGGATGGGACAATCAGAAAGAGATGTTCCATAAAGAGGGAATGGGACATTCAGATTTATCTCGGTAAATCATCATCCAATCTTAACAGATGGTTCTATGGTAAGATAAAGGACGCTGAAGTTATCCATCCAAATACAAACATGCAACAGGTTAGATTGGT
This sequence comes from Hyalogyrina grasslei, assembly GCA_034780735.1. Taxonomy (NCBI): domain Eukaryota; kingdom Metazoa; phylum Mollusca; class Gastropoda; family Hyalogyrinidae; genus Hyalogyrina; species Hyalogyrina grasslei. Next base: position 11,906 of record JAUZSW010349968.1, read on the forward strand.
ATGTGCTGGATGGGGCGACCGCTTCAATGATAGAGTTACAAACATGAAACGGAATCAAGCCAAATTATCAAATGGTACCGACGTAGATATCACCGATACTGCTGCAAGGGTTTCTGAATTGGTAAAAGATATTGTCCAAGATACCGACCACCTCACCATATCAGGATTGGGAGTAGAGCCTGGCATTACCGTTACAGGTGTTGATACCATCGATGTAAAACGTGCAGATTTCCAGAAACATTTCAAAACTTTCACTAACGGTCTATCTGACTTGGCTGCATCCGGCGGCGTCGTATATGGTGTTGATGGCGACAAGGATGTTTACTTTAGAAATCCAATGGATAACGATAGTGATTTCTTATTTACAAATGACCTTGAGGGACTTGATGCAGTTAATTGGGATTCCGATAAGATTGGCTATCTATTAGAATCACCATACGGTTGGAATGATAGCACGTTAGATTCTGCTTACTCTGTAATACATGCACCATCATCAAGTATCATAAACAAGGATGTTGAGAATGATACGGCAAACGCTACAAGATCAGTACACACATCATGGATTGCAATACCATTCACACCAACACAAAACAACATTGCAAAGATTGGCGTATCACTAGCAAAGACTGGAACACCTGCAAGCGGTAGCGCAGACTTTAGGATTGTTGGTGATGATGGCAGTTCAGAACCAAACATCAATGATTTACGACATCAACATTTGATGCCACTTGAAAAGTTGGTAGCATTATCTGGCAGTGGTGATTGGTGTGAATTACCATTTGATAACGTCGCCGTGTCTCCTAGAGAGGAACTATTCCTAATTATTCGAAAGTATGGTGATGTAACTAATACATTCGTTGCAGATTATCAAACTGCAACCGGTACATACTACACTTCATCAGATGGTGTTACATGGTCATCAGCAACAGGTGATTTTAAAATCAGAACGTTCGCTGCCAATGAGGTAAACATTACAATCGAGAATACCGTAACTAAAAGGAAATTCGGTAACAAGGAGAAGGTAATACCATTTCCAAACATCGTAGAGGAGAAGACAATGCGAGAAATTTTGATTAGCGTGTCGGATGTACTTGGCAGGGAACGTAGAACGTACAGCGCTATCAATGTATCACCAACAACTGACCGAATCCCCCTGGGTAAACATTGCAGATTGCAAGATTCATTTTCTGGATTAGATGTACAAGCAGAAATCATTGGTGTAGACATTACATTCAACACACTAGACCAAACTAACATTGGAGCTGACCGTATTACACTTCAACTAATGGAGATGCATTACTAATGTCATATGATATTATCAATTACCTACGGAAGACGGGCACAAATCGTAGTGAGATTGATAGACTGATTGAGAGGTTGCAAGAGTTGACGCCATCCGTAACGGGTAACGCACAACAAGAATACATCTCCTTTTCTCCTGAAGTTAAAGTGAGATCAAATGATACTGTAATTGGTTCTGACATTATTGACTTTGCGGCTGCCCGTGATGTTGAGACTGCCACTTATCTAAGGAAGAAACCAACAACTGTAAAATCATATCCTCTGGTTCATACCATAACTGGGACAGAGACCTATTCAACAACCGGTCACAAGTATGGCGGTAATGGCATATTCGACGGTACTCAATACATCACAGTTGATCATCATAGTAGAATGGATATGGGAACCAGTGCATTTTCACTAGCATGTTGGGTAAAATCACCAGTATCCACATCATTAGGAATTGTATGTAAACAGGATGGTGCATTACTTGCAAATGCCGGTTTTACTTTCTGGATTGCAAATGGTGACACACCACATCTTCAGATTGCTGACGGTGTGAATAGTGCAGACCTGTTTGGAACAGATGTCAATCTTGATGATGGTTCATGGCATTCGGTAATTGCTAATTGTCCCGCAAGTGGAAACTTGGAATTATTTGTTGACAATGTATCTACGGCAACCAAGGCAAGGGGATCAGTTGGGAATGTGAATAATAGTCGAGACATGTATGTCAATGCTATAGATGTTGCAGGGACAATACAATTCGAGTATAGTGGTAGTATGTCATGGCTCACCTGGAGGGACGGCGCAATATTTGACAGTACTGATAGAACTAATTTCCACACTAATGCCCTCCTTGACACATCAGACGGTAAGGATGAGGTTACAACCATACCATTTGTAGGTGATTGGAGTCCACAGCCGGACATGACCTCCGGCCTATTCACATCCAGTTGATTGTTTAATTACTTCTCTTTGTGATTTTATCCAAATTGTTCGCATGGATGCAATTGACGAACGTAATGTAATATTAAATAAATTCAAAGAAGACAGAGGTGGCCTAAGTCATCACGCAAAACTATCAACTGATTATTGGTATGTTGGTATTTTCAAAGAAAAGGATTCACCCGTCAGACCTGGCCGCAACATCAATGCTGACCTCGAGAAATATTTGTTGGAAAGAGAGGAGGATAAAATTAATCGTAAGAGTACAACTATTCTACCAAAGAAAGAACAGGTCATTAGTAATGTAATACTAAACCAGGGGATTCAAGAATCAATTGATAGAGACATTGGTGCTGTATCGACATCATTGGATTATGCCTCAGTCGGCACATCAAGTACCGCCGAAGCTGCAACCCAGACGGACTTGGTTGCTGAAGATACTGGCGGTTCGTATGCCCAAGGCAATTCTCCGTAAGTGGTAGTAGAAGCAGAACTGCACAAACAATGAAGTTAGGAATTACATTTAATGACTCACAGGTATCTGCTGTACCAATTACACTGAAGGAAGCTGGTGTTCACTGGCATGTCTCATCAGCTGGTAAGTGCCATGCTCGTGTTGTCTATTCTGATTTCACATTAGATACCGCCGACCTGTTTGTTATTCAGGTTAATGAACTCCAGGAGAACGGCACATTATGACCGCCGGTGTGGATGCTGATTGGTCTGACACGGCCGGCTCTGATGCATTATTCAATAAAGTTACAATTGGACAAGGTAGTGGAGCACCATCATCATGGCCAGCAACCCGACCGTATTGGGATACCGCAGATAATTTAATAAAATTCAACTCGCATGGTTCTGCACCATCATCAGTTACAATGACGCCCCTATCACATACAAAATATACAATGATTGTACCATTCTCATTTTACTTTCAAACAACATCTGCAAGCTCATTGTATGGTGCTCCATTTGTTGCACCAGCAGATGCAAGTACTGCCGGAATGTGGAACAGTGGAGTATCAAGTGCTATAATTACAGATAAAGAAATAACCCTAAAATCAATGAGGGCAAGGGTGACATCTGCCCAATCCGGTAATGATCTTGATTTACATCTGTATGATGATGGGGTATATGTTGCAACCCTTGCATGTGGACAGGTGGTTGGTGCAAAAAATAATACCGGATTGTCCGTAGTGATTGCAGCTGATAGTGCAATCTCATTAGAGAGAGATAGAAACGGTAACACTGGTAATGCATTGATATCATTCTCATGTTGGTGTGAGTTTGAAGTAGACTTATTCTAATTAACTTAGTCCACAAATTCGAGACGCTAATTTCACTAGTAATCCCGTTTTTAGGTGCTAATATTTTATCCTTTAATATCAGAGAATGGAATAATTATCCTTGGATAGATGTATCAAACTATTATTGGCGGGAGTAAAAAGCCCAAAGACCAAAATGGATTATCTCAAGAATTTGGAGAGGTTCAGGAAGAAGGCAGATATTATTGATTTTAATGAGTTTCTAAAATTACCATTAAAGGAAATTCAGATTATCGTAGAAAATTATGTATTAGATATGGCAGATCAAGAACATCCTAACTCAGTTCCTACGTTTTACTATCCAATTCAAGCATTCCTTGAGATGAATGACATCTTGATTAATTTCAAAAAGATGCGTAGGCTATTCCCTGCAAAGGTAAATACCTCAGTTGAAAGAGGTTGGACTACAGAGGAAATCAGGATAATGCTCAAAAGCTGTCCAAACCTTAGAACCAGGGCTGCAATCCACTTTGAGAACGCATCAGGTGGTAGGATTGGCGTATATGAGGAACTTCGAATGAAACACCTAGTTACAATTAATGATGAGAGGTTTGGGAAATGTTATGCAGTTGTAGGGTATGCAGAGAGTACAGACGAGTACATCACATTTCTAACTCCAGAGGCCACAAAGGAACTGGACATCTACATTAATTCAAGGAATGAGGAAATCACTCCAGAGACTCCAGTCTTTGTTACCAAACATAAACCGTACCAGATATGCCTTCCAAAGGATCTTGGCAAATCAGTATACTATGCACAGCGTAAAGCTGGACTTCGTGATCAAAAAACCAAGAAGGGGCCACACTATGCAGTACCAACCAATCACGGTTTCCGTCACAGGTTTAATGAGATTGTAAAGACCAGCAATTTGTTAAATCCGCATGAAGCAGAAAAATTAATGTCACATACATCCAAACTAATTCCGTTAGATACCATTTACTATAATCCAAGTATGGAGACACTATTCCACGAATACAAGAAGATCATTCCGCTAATCACGATTAATGACATGGAACAACAAAAGGCTGAGAACAGCACAATCAGGGTTCAACGTTCAGAGTTTGAAGAGATGAAGGTAAATTTCGCAAAGGCACTAAATGATAAGGAAGGGTTAACGGATACGGTTGAAAATATGGGTATTAAAATAAAAGAGTTTGAAGACTTTATGAAATTAAGATCGATCACTGAAGTTAAAAGAAATTAAAAAAAATTTTTGATTGGGTTGGTTATTTTTTACCGTTTACCAATACTGATTTACAAAGTGAAGGATAGTCGAGTGTTGACGTTGCAAAGTGAATATGTTCACAGCATACTTCTTTCGGATGACCACTGCATACAAGTTTTTTACCGTTAAATGATATTCTGAATAATCTATCACTTTTTGTGTCGGCTAACACCTGTACGTTTTCATCTTCATCATATGCCATTTTTGTGAGATCTGGAAATAGTTTTCTTACAACCTCGTCTCGTTCTTTTTTCCAAACGGTAAGATCGTTGATGTATTGTTTTACACTAACACTTCTTCTTACAGCTTTGATTTGCATTTCTTGATAGATGTCTCTATTTGTCATTTCTACGTTTACTCCCCTTTTGTCTTTGTCTTTGTTGTCGGTTTGTTTATTCACAGCTGTCATGTCTTCTGCGAATGTTATGGTTTGTGACATGTATTAGAGTGTTATGAAGATGTATTTATGTTTATACATGTACGAACGTGTAGCACACATATTTTTTTTAATAACGTGTGATATGTATTACAACATGTTAACCATGTACTAACATGTACAAACACGTCAATGTTTAAATAAAAACAATTGTGTTTAATTAAATATGTTTAAGAACGTTAACATATTTGGAGTGCGCCTATGAATCACTCAAAATGCAAACAAAAGCCGTTTAGAATGTTCATACACAACACTAGAGACGGAAAAAATACCACTGAAGCCACAGAATATTACTACTGCAAAGAATGCGGTGAAATTCTAAAAATAGAATTCAAGACATCGGAGGTTAATTTCCGTGTTTGAATCCACAACCAAAGTATATCCCTGTCTGTGTAACGCTGAAAAAACTCATACTGTTTCATTTCCAACTATTGGGGCAGAAGTCACCTGCTGTAACATATGCTTTGAAAAATGGGAGCGGATGCAATGAACTTCTTTTCATTAAATTATTGCCAAACATGGGGAAACACTCCTGACAGTGTAAAGAGAAAGATCATTCGAGATACCGCTGATCTGGACATCAAAAGCGAAATGGAGTTGCTTAAAATTTGATACCCACACGCGATGCATTCTGCAAGACCTGTCATATTTCACTGGACGTTGAAAGATGTTGGAGGGATGACCATCAAATTATTGATGATGGTGTAGTGATTCCAAAGTATACCGAACATCCTGGTCCAGCTTGGAACATGGAAATGGACTCATTCAAAGATGGTGGGGACGTTTACTGATGCATCACTACTGTACTATATGCAAGGAAGAGTTTGATACTGCATTAGACCGAAATGAGCATTACAACCGGGTCTGTTGGCTTAAGGGGGATACATCATGAACGGTATGTGTCGTTGCCAGCATTGCCTTCGCGGTAATTTAATCATCACTGCCAAGCAGTTCGGCTGGGAGGGTGTGTACAGATGAGTCAAACACTCGAAATTATTTTTGATGAAAAATATTATGACTTGATACCAAGGCCAACCCGAGATGAGTGGCGAGCATTATACCACTCCATCCAGATTAATGGATTACAAGAACCGATTGTAATTAATGAAACTGGTACTATCTTGGACGGTTATACCAGATATGAAATTTGTCAGGCTCTTGGACTTGATACACCATATAGGATTCAAAAGTTTGAAACCAAGGATGAGGAATTAAGATATGTATTAGAAGTCAATGCCACAAGAAGACAACTAAACGCATTCCAAAGAGTTGAATTATTTTATGATATTTTTGAAAGTTACAGGGAAGAAGCAGTAGATAATCATACAAACTCAAACTGTGAAAAGAAATATCCAACTGGTGGTTCACTTGTTAGATACTCTGAACTTGTAGGTGTTGGACAGAAAAGATGTCATTACGCAATTAAAATTATTGAGAGTGACGATGAGATTTTAAAATTACAATGTCGTGAAGATAAGATTACAGTCTTTGCAGCACACAAACTACTGACCAACCCTGAAATCAGCATAACAAAATCCGTTGGTCCAAATACATATCCAAGTTGTATAAAATTATTAGATTTTTTCAAAGGTCAGCCAATCTATGATCAACTTCAATCAATTTTGAACATTTACCAGGAGTCAAAATCCTGACATTACCATTTTGCTTGCCGGCTAGAAGCCAAAATAATCAACATGGCCAGGGCTTTGCATATGATCCCTCATTGATGCCGGCTTTACAGTTATCTGATGATCCATACAAGGCTTCCAGAACGGCACCTTGTGGTAAGACCTCATGTTCTGGAAAGAGGGGAATGGTGAGGATAACAACTCAAAGGGGTTTTGCGATTTGAAACTTTTCACAAAAACTGTAATGATTTTTGTGAATGGTGAATATTTTACCCAAATGTTTGATGATAAATATTTTGTTTTAGACGGCGAGGGGTTCGGCCTTGAGTAAGACAGCCCTATCACTATCAGATGATTGGGGGACGCCTGATGAAGTCTACAATCAACTATGTTATGCTTATGAGATTTATCCGGAATTGGATGTTGCAGCAAGTCGGTCAAATGCAAAATGTGATATATTTTTTACAGAACAGGATGATGCACTAAAAGGTCATTGGACTGTTGCAGGTCAGAGGTGTGATGTATGGTGTAATCCGCCACACTCTAAAACAAAGGAGTTTGTAATCAAAGCTCACGAAGAATGGCAGGAACACAATATCAACATCTTAATGATAATCCCTGCAAACAGTATTTGCACAAAATATGCAGAGCGATGCATCGAAGGTTCAGCAGAGTATCATCCGATATTTTTCAGACCTCGATTCCTACGAGACGGTAAGCCATCTAAGGATGTTTCAAGGAATTCGTATTTCGTTGTGATTTGGAGGAAACGGGAATGACAACCCTCAAACACGTTCTGGAAGAACATGAACGACTTTGCCAAAAGGCATACAGTGTAGTGAGAACCAAAGGCCGAGACTACAACCGCAAACAGCAGAAAGATGGTGACACCCTGTTCAACATGACTGTATCCAAGACTTTGGGTATCACGGACACGGTTACCCAGGGGATTATGGTCAGGATTTCAGACAAGTTCATGCGATTGGCATCATTAACAGTAAATCCAAAAGAGAATGCTGCCGTCAAGGACGAGTCCGTCGAGGATACAATATGTGATACCATCAACTATCTGATTTATCTGAAAATCAAATACGTGGAGGAACGCGAGTTATGACTTGCCACGGACTTTGCGACATGATTATGAAACAATACAAGTTCCTCGATTCCAGGACGGCTGGACTCAAGAGGTGTTCTACATGTGCCATCGCAATAAAGACTGATGTGCTACACTGTCCATGCTGTGGACAGCATATGAGGGCGGCACAGAGGGGTCGTATTTCACTTGAATTATCAGGAGGAGGTGATATACAATAACAGATGACTTAACAAAATATGGTTTCGGTGTAACCGAAGGTAATTTTGATCCTCGTACCAACCTCAAGGGAATAATGGATAAACCATTTATGATCAAGGCAATACGAGATACTCCATTTGATGGTACCAAGTATGATCCGGTACCGGATGCAGTTACCATTACAACCACTGAGGACTTTGAGGTTGAGGGTACAAAGTTCCATGAATTCTACGCAACATGGAAGGCAGTTACCAAACAGCTAAAGAACGAGCAACTACGTACTGACCTACTCAAGGAGCCTAAAGGACCGCTGAAACTTACAAGCTTGCCAAGCAAGAAAAACCCTGGAAAGACATTCTATCTTTTAGTTCCAGCATAACCACCACCCATTTTTTTATTTCTTAGGGCCGCGACATGGCTGCCACAAACGGAGAAACAATGAACCAAAAAATTAAACAAGAAAAAAAAGAAACAGCACTAAGCCTTTACGGCGGGACTTGCGCTATTTGCGAGAAAAGATTCGGTAAGGGTTTCCTGTTTCATCACTTGTGGTATTGGGCTGATGAGAAGATTTATTCTGATTTCAAATCAAGCGGTCCATACCATCGTTATCTATTTCCGATTATACTGAGGGAACCATACAGATTTGTCCTATTATGTTCACCATGTCATAGTAAAATTGATCATTTTAGGAGGGGTGTTTCGCGTCTAACGAAGGAACATCAGATCAACTTCATCATGGTCCTCATGATGACCACTAAGGTGAGGAGGGAACGATGAATTATAACGAGTGGGCTAACTTTTGGCGCAGCAATATCGGCGTTAATGTAATACCATCAATTACTGCCACCAAGAAACCAAAGGTTGAATGGAAGAGATGGCAGACTGAGGGAATACCTGACGACTTACACAATCAGTGGATAATGGATGATATGTTTAGGGACGGCATGGCAATCATATGCGGTGAGGTATTCCATAATAAATCAAAACGTGGACTATGGGTGAATGGTATTGATTGTGATAATAAGATGGGACTCGATGAGATGTGTCCATCCGGTATTGATAACATTGCTGCCATGACCATAGTGGAACAACACGCAAACAAAGACAAATGTCATATCTTATTTTACACTAGGGAGCCACTACAAAGCCAGGCTGCCTTGGAGGGTGATGCTATACCTAAAATTGAGATAAAGAGTGGGGGTAATCTATTACTCTACTGCACTGGTGGCATCCACAAGGACGGCTCACCAATTGAGATAGTTGGTGTGAACACCATTAAAGTAATTGAGGATCATAATGCATTAGAGTCGCGCATCAATGAATCCTTTTTGAAATATAATTTAACATATTTGAAGGAGGGTATAGAGCTTACATCATTTGACAAACCAATCTATGAAGTAGAGGGTAAACTGTATGAAGGTTCAAACCGCGGCAGATACATTCTAAGTTATCTTGATTCTAAAAAGATTAAAAATCCAGAACTTACCGAGGATGATCTTGTTTACTTTGCAAGAAAATATGAGCGAGAGCATTGTGTTGGTGTTTATGATGATGGGAAGATTGAGGGACTTGTCAGACAAGCGATGGGGTATACCGAGCAGATAATATCTGAACGGGTTGTTGATAGTAATGACAAGGAGGCCATCATTGACAATACGGCTGCTGAGATTGAGAGGAGATACAAGTTTGTTACACTAAGGAGTACAGATGAAATATTACTTTATGACGGTAAGATATACAACAAGGCCGCAGGTGAGAGCATAATTAAAGAAGAGTGTGAGAAGATCATTGAACATTGTAAGACGGGCCACCGCTATGAAGTGTTGAATAAGATAAAGGCCCAGACATATACTGATAACGATAATTTTGATAGGGATCCGAATATTGTTGTAGTGCCTAATGGTATTTTAAATTTGGAGACATTGGAGTTATCAGAGCATACATCAAACCACCTGAGCCGCGTCTTATTGCCAGTGGAGTTTGTAATGCCCAAACATGTGATTAGTGATGATAGTATCTTTGAGGATATTGAATTAAACATTGGTGACACATTATTTTGGAAGTTCCTTGTAAGATCATTTACTATAAATGGAAAGTTTAGGAGGGCTGACTTTGAGGCCGTACTTGAGATGGGTGCATCAGTATTTCTAAAGAGATCAATTGATGAGAAAGCTTTCATGAACCTTGGTGGCGGTGAGAATGGTAAGTCCGTATTTTTAGAGTACATTGAGAGTTGTCTTGGTGAGGACAATCTTGCAAGGATCACATTGCAGGATATTGCTGAAGATACTTTCATGCGGGCAGAACTTGAGGGGAAGAGTGCAAATATGTTCACTGACTTGGAGCAGAATGAATTAAGGAGGACGGGTAAGATTAAGGCTATAATATCGGGTGAGGCAATTGAGGTGCAACGGAAGCATCAACAACCATTCATGCTACATCCATTTTGTAAAATGATATTTTCTTGTAATAGATTTCCTAAAGTGTTTGATCAGTCCCAAGGATTTTTCAGGAGATGGATAATTGTAAAGTGGGACAGAAACTTTGAGGGTGATCCTGAGAGAGATGAACACCTAAAGGGTAAATTGAAATCTGACTCCGAGGAGCGCAGCCGTGTATTCTCATGCCTATTATTCTTGGCTAGGAGGTTGGGCCGACGTGATATGTTCACCCACTCCAAGGGTTGGAAGGAAAACCAGAGGGCTTGGAATAGTAATGCAGATCCAGTTGACGGCTTTGTCAGTAAGTATGTGCGAGATAGTGAGAGTAATACCGACAAGAGGGAGATGTATAAATTTTACAAAGAGGCGATGTTTGAGAGGAGTGAGGTACCATTAGGTATTGGTCAGTTCAGTAAGGCATTCGCAGAGTACTATGATTATGATATTATTAAGAATGATGGAACTGGTGGTATAACAAAACGTGTATGGCTTAACGTTGCGATGATAAAACCAGAACAGAGTGGTATGGAAGAATTTGATGGTACATCTATTACAGGTTAATTTTACTTTGTGATTTAACTGTCATTCTACCAATCAACCCTTTTTACTTTACCAATCTTATCAGTCTTCTTTACATACCGCTTCATGCGTGATCTCTTTGCCATTCCCTTAGATATGTTATAACTCTCAAGTAGTGCCTCACGGTTCTTCTCCTTTTGTATTTCTTTTGCTATTTTGGTTTGTTCTTCTTCTGTCATTACTTTTCCTCTAGGAGTTTTTTGATAAGTTTACAGGTAGAATAACAGTTGTCAGGATCACATTCGACATCACACATCAAATGATGTATCTTCTCTACAATCTTGTTGAGCCGTTCCACTCTTCGCTCCAATGCAGCTGTCTCAGATACTGTCATTTGTCGTATACCTCAACCAATCTATAATGGTAGATTTTACCGTTGTAAGATATGCCTAAATCTTTAGTTTTTAGAAATTCCTTTGCAGGGAACGCTACATCATATTTGTTATTCACTTCATGATCTTTATCGGTGGATATTCCTAACCATTCCAAGCCTTCAATGTAAATATCAAATCTATGTGTTATCCATCCAGGGCCAACATCCTTTGGGCAATCAGAAAATGTAGTATTTTCAGTCATTGATTACGCTCCCGATGCATTGCATCTTCATTAATCTCTAAAGAAGGCCACCCTGTCGGTTTAACACGTCCAGCAATTGGAGCGGTAGCAAAAATAGTGATGCCATATGGAAGAAAGCTTGTTTCAGAAGTCGATGGGGGTAATGGTCATTCAGGAAGACGAAGCCATGATTTACATTTTGGTCTGGGTAATTTACTTAAAAACCAGGCCGTCAAAGTGAATTTGCGTTGGCGTAATACAACGGGGGAAAAGCAAGATGAAACAATAAACTTAAAACCTGGTTGGCATACAGTTATGCTTCCTTACTAAGAGATGAGCTACAACGCATAGAGAGAATGAATTATGAAAGCACCAAATCTTCGCTTAGCCGCATTAAGGCGCTTTGCTTTGGCTATTTCCGCATTAACTATTTTAGGACATG
>JAUZSW010351079.1:0-23838 GCA_034780735.1 Hyalogyrina grasslei
GTATCTTATCATAGGATTGGTACCAGTCTTCTGCTTTCCATAAAACCGATTTGTTATATGTTTCTTTACCTTTCCTAAGCATTATAGATTCTTTTGGCTTTTTGACAATGGTTTTAGCCTTTTCAGGCAAATCTGTGGGGGGATTTCAGGGCAGGAAAATTATCAGGTGTATGAAACAGGGATGTTTTTCTTTTCTTGTTACTCCTGGAAAACAATGCGGAAACAAGATAGTTTCGCAGGATGCATTTTTTTCTGAAAACTTCCAGATACATCCTGCGAGAATATCTCATTTTACAGCCATAGCCGATTGCAGCGGCAGGTGTCGAAAGGCTGAAAAAGTGAATTCATCGGGGAGCCGTTTATTTTGCAAATAGCTCAGTCATCTTTTTGGTTGTTGCTTCATTCCAATCATAGTTTTTGTCTGGGTCAGTTGGTTTATACATTCTCAATATTCCCATCCAGCCTCTTGAGTCTCTTGGGCTTATAATAACATTCTTATCATCTGCCTGAATGGGCTCACCACTTGCTATTATTGTTACAGTGTATGTCCCGTCGTCATTTGCGACCATATCATCCGAGTTAATGGCATAGTTCTGAGTTCCGATATAGCCATCAGCCGTGTACATGGTAAATGAAAAAAAACCATTATCCTTATATTGTAAATCCGGTGCATTAAAAGTGAATGTTTCTCTTTCTCCACGTCCCATAAATGATGAATAGCTGGCATTTTCTTTACTTAATCCACCCCATCCAATTGCAATAACTACCCTTGCATCTTTTTCACTTCTATCTTTCATAGTGCCAAATCCCAACCTGGTAGAATATTGTAAAGGATCTTTGGCATAATCTTTGAATATTGCCTGCTTTACGACATCAAGTGAGGCAAAATCATAGTTAACGGCTGGTATAAACGGTTCTTTGGATTTTGCGGTAATTGTAATCTTGTTTTGTGCATCCTGTCCTTTTTTGAACATCTCCTTTTCATCCAGCTTTCTTAACAAGACGGTTCTCACAATCATATAGACATGCTGGCCTTATGTCAGCATGGATTCATCGAGCTGAATCTCTCCAGACCCCATCAGCGTTGCTATCTCTGAATGGTTAATATCAAGAATCATAATGTTTTGGAACCCTTCATAGGCTGCAACTTTGATAGTTGCTCCTCCTTTAACATCAACTATTGCTCTGGAATATAGAGTATCTTGATTCATTCGTATAACATCCTGTGAATCTGTATTTGCCAACGTTTTTTCAGGGCGTACAGTATTAATCTTATTGCCATTTTTGGATAATTCTTTCAAGAATGCTCTTGTCGAGTCAGCATGAATAAAGTTTTCCAAGGTTACTTGGGTTACTTTTTTCTCTGATGTTTCAGTAGATTGTGCTGTTGTGCATACTCCTAATGATGCAATCAGCATGATTCCAATAAATAATTTATTCATTTTTACACCTCTGTCTTGTTGAATTTTAAATTTTTACTTACGTATTAACTGTCAAACATATTACATATTTGAGATGTGTTCTTTCTTCTGTTATTCTGAACTTTCGAAATATGATAATACAGCTCAGGATTTCATGCTTGGCACTATGCGACAAAAAGTTGGCACTTTGTGCCAATTGAATTGTGAGGTGATAATAATGGTATAGAGAAGCCCCTTACAGGGCCTTTGGGTTAGAGTTTCTTTGCTTACCAACTGGTGGCTTGCTCTTCTTTTAAGGCAGTTTGTCAGTAATTTGAATATACAGATATATAGGATTGAAAACAGGGGCGCAGCATTTGATGTTCTATCGTTGAACCTTAGATACCCATCTGATCCGTTATCCCTTTTAAAAGCATTGGGTGATTCTGATCTGGGAGATAAGATGATTGGTTCGAGTGGTCAGACTAGACGAATATATTTCGATGGAAAGATATCTGTCCATATTTTCAAACAGTAGTTGTTCGAACTCATAAGGGGGAACTCGTAAATTTCCTTTTATTGCCGGCGACGATTAATTTTTCGCCTATTCTCAAACACATCTTCCCCAAGATGTGTTTTTAACGGGAAACTTGCATCTTTAACTTTGCGCCAATCACCACAGCGTGTAATCTTTTCAGAATTTTGGCGCTTAATTTTTTTGCTGTTTTTTTGTCTTTTTTGCAAGAGTAAAAGTCGTTCCATTTTTGCAAGGTCTTTTTTGCTCAAACTCATTGCTGCTTCTGCCCAGATATCAACAATATCAATCAGGTTTTGGTGTGAAATAGGATGGACAATCTGCCTTATTTTTTTGATTGACCGGATTGTGTTGTGTGATCGATTATGACTTTTCAAATATTCATTTGTAACTTGTCTGCCCTGGCCATCATCAGCTAGAATATCAACAATACCCATTTCAAACAGTTCGTCTGCAGAATATGTTTTTCCACTGAGAATCATTCGTTCAGCAAGCGAAGGGTCGACTCTACGGGCTAACAGGTTATACGCGCCCATCCCAGGAAAAAGATTAAAGAGGATTTCTGGAAAACCCATTTGTGAACGACGCTCTGCAATGATAACATCATTAGACAAAACAGACTCAAAACCACCACCAAGCGCTTGCCCCTGCACGAGGCAGATTGTCGTAATAGGTAAATCCAGATTAATAATATTACGGTGCAATAAGTCTATACACTTGTAAGCATAAGCTCTAAGTTTTTCCTCCTCTCCGTTCTCGATACAATGGTGGAAAAATTCCAAGTCGCCGCCCAGGCTATAAATGCCTGGAACTGCTGATGCCAGAATAAAATGGCGGAAAGGCCAGACAACATCAGATTGTTGTTTTCTGTAGGTGGTGGTTAACTTTTCCTGGAGTAGTACCAGTTCTTCAAGAAGAGCTGTGTTAAGACAGGGCCGTGGTGCCGGATGCATCCAGCACCAAATCGCCCCTGTCTCGGAGTCATACCGGGTACTGATTTGGGGTGGTTTGTCTTCAACTATTGCTACATTGTGCTTGCCAGAACTGTCTGCGTTTGAGTCATGGTTAATTTTCATAAAGTAAATCCAGTTATCTCAGTAAATGTTGCCCGAAGAAGAAAGCTAAGTGGAAGAATTAGTCTCGATAGATTAACTAAACTAATAAGGAAAGGTTGATTTGTAAATTTTCTTTATCTGCTATATTAAATTAACTGTCGATGCAGATGGTTTCGGGGGGGACTCACCAGCAGTATCCATTCGTTCCCGTTAAGAAGAATTGCCATAGCAGTTATCTTTTCTCCACAAGTAAAATCACCAGAACATGCCAAAACATTAAAGTTAGAGATTGTTTGACTTAGGGTATGGTCACTTGTAAATTATTTTTTTTAGACTTTATTATAGTTAGATAACTCTAGGTGGTGTCTTATCCTCGAAGTCGGGACTTTAGTCTTGATCAAATCAATAAACGGGGGTGTGCGCTGAATGGATACATTTATACTATCTTTTGGAAGAGATAGAATATAATTAACCCCAAAGGATAATGTCCAATGTCGCTTGAAAAAATTACTGAAATTATTGTAGAAACGGGTGGCTGCAAACCCGAAGATGTCAAACCTGATGCTGAGCTTGTCGCGTTGGGGATAGATTCCTTAAAAGCAATTACCGTATTATTTGACCTCGAAGAGGCCTATGATATTGAGATTCCCAACGAGATTATTCCATCTATCCTTACAGTAAAAGATATCCAGGACAATCTTGCAAAAAAAGTTAGTCAATAAAAAATGAGCCTACAATGAATCACCGTACCGTCATAACCGGTTTGGGTGCTGTCTCAGGCTTAGGGTTAAACGTCTCTAGTTTTTGGCATGAACTCAAATCAGGACGTTCTGGTATCAGACCCTTTGATTTACCTATCGAAAATGTCAAAACATCGGTGGCAGCACCGGTTCCAGGATTTTATCCCGAAAAGTATTTCTCTGCCAAAGAGCTTCCTTTACTGGACAAATTTTCTCAGTTTGCAGTTGTTGCCGCTAAAGAAGCAATTACTGATGCTGGTTTGAAAATTGGCGAAGAAAGTATTGTTGATGCGGCAGCGATTATCGGTAGTGGTTGTTGTGGTAAACACAATGACGAAGAGATCTTTTCCCGACTCTACAAAGAAAAACGTACGCGGGCGCACCCATTAACGATCCCAAAGGGCATGCCTAGTGCCGCTGCCAGCCTGGTAAGTATCCATTTAGGGATAAAAGGGCCAGCTTTTGTGGTTGCCAGCGCATGTGCTTCCGGTGCGCATGCTATTATCCAGGGAATGACTATGATTCATTCCGGAATGGTAGATGTTGCGCTGGTGGGTGGTACTGATGCCTCATTCACATACGCTTTATTAAAATCATGGGATGCCTTAAGAGTAGTATCAAAGGATACCTGTCGTCCTTTTTGTAAAGACCGTAGTGGTATTGTTTTAGGAGAAGGTGCAGGCATGTTGGTTCTGGAATCTGAAGAACATGCCATACAGCGTGGGGCTCGTGTTTATGCTGAAATAGCTGGTTGTGGTATGACCTCGGATGCCGGACATATCACACGGCCTGATGTCACTGGAATAACAAACGCAATGAAAAAGGCGATTCATCATGCAGGGATCAAGCCAGATGAAGTTGACTACATAAATGCCCATGGAACGGCTACACATGCAAATGATATTGCTGAAACAGAGGCAATACATCATGTTTTTGGTGATCATGCCAAGAAGCTTGCTGTATCTTCGACTAAATCTATGCATGGCCATGCTTTGGGGGCTTCGAGTGCACTGGAACTTGTGGCAACAACTAAGGCAATACATCATGGCATAATTCCTCCGACAGCCAATTTTACCGTTGCAGATGACAAATGCGATTTGGATTATGTTCCAAACCGGGCCCGGAAACAGGATATAAATATTGCTCTGTCAAACTCATTTGCCTTTGGCGGGTTAAATACCGTGATTGCCCTAAAAAAATATATAGAACAAAAAACACAATAAGTTAATAATATGAGTGCTGTAATAGAAAAGTTATCCAAACATGATATTCATTGTTATGGGTCTGATAAGTTATTAAAATTTGAAAGGCAAATGGAGCGTTTTTTTGAACGCGAGTATAAGAGATGGCATGGTAATGATGAGTTACCTGAAAAATATGGTGTTAATTCATTTACAGGGGATATTGCGGATATAGCGACACTTGATGTGTCAGTTGATCATTATGATGAAGAATATCAGGTGTACCTTGCTTTTCTTGATACCATCTCTATGGCGTACACAACGGCTTATTATGGTGCGACAAATGAATCGTCAGAGTTAGATGTGATTTCTTTGGAGCAGGCACAATTAAATAAATATAAGTTGGTTGTTGAACGTGCAAATATCAAAGATGGACAAACTGTTTTAGATTTAGGTTGTGGCTTTGGGGGGCTCTCCAAGTATCTCCTTAAATCCTACCCAGATCTTAATGTTGTTGCTATTAATCCAAGTACCGTTCAGGTGCAGCATATCAAGAATGTTCTGATAGAAAAAGATCCTGACTTTGATCATTCTCGTTTTAAAATAATAGAAACATATTTTAACGAGGCTGAAGCAACAAGTATTTTGGGAGAGGAACATTTTGACAGGGTGATTTCACTTGGGATGCTTGAACATGTAAGCAATATTGACTTATTACTAAAAACAATCAATTTACTATTAAAATCTGATGGTAAATGCTTGTTTCACTGTATCGTTTCTTCAGACACTATTCCTAATTTTCTAAATGCTGAAAACAGTCTAATGGATACGTATTATCCTGGGGCACATATATGGCCATATAGAGAACCGCAACGTCACAATACACATTTAAAATTTGTTGACAGTTGGTTTGTTAATGGCATGAACTACTGGAAAACACTGGATGTTTGGCACCAGCGATTCTGGCAGTCCATAGAGCAATTGTACCCTGAATATTTATCAATAGAGGAAGTTGATAAATGGAATAAATATTTCAGCCTGTGCAAAACAATGTTTTGTCCGAACAATGGGAAGAGTTATGGTAATGGCCAGTATTTATATGAAAAGGAATAGGTTTAGTTGCCGCTATAAAAAAATGCTGATTAATAACTAGCCTATTAGATTGAAATGTTTCTCCGCAGATCTTAGGAATCTTCAAGTTTTTCAGGCCGGTGGGGCAACGTTTGGTGATCCTGGTGGACTCTCAAAATACTATTCCCATCCATCTGCTTGATCATTGAAATTGGGGTTTTTCTTGACAAAGGGACTACCACATCGTATCTATTACCTTATGCGAAACGTTATTAATATCGTTCTTCTTCTTGTTTTCCTTGTTAGTGGTGTAAGTGGATTGCCCGCTTGTTACGCCACCAAACTGGACTGTGAGAATAAGAATACCCTCAGTTGTCCTTTTGGTAATGAAGTATCTGCCATGGATTCTAAGGAGTTTCCTCCGTGCCACTTTCAGACTCAGGATTCCGGAGAACTTCCAACTGAAGC
Organism: Hyalogyrina grasslei; assembly: GCA_034780735.1. Taxonomy (NCBI): domain Eukaryota; kingdom Metazoa; phylum Mollusca; class Gastropoda; family Hyalogyrinidae; genus Hyalogyrina; species Hyalogyrina grasslei. The sequence continues at coordinate 6,451 of JAUZSW010351079.1, forward strand.
AAGTTTTCCACTCGAACGCTATAAACGTTTAAAGATTGAACAAATTTCGCATAATCCAATAGAGTTACCACCTTTTATTCTCTCGCTGGCTATTACGCTTATTCCCTCGACTCTTGATGCAAATGTTGTACAAGAGCAAATTACGGGAGCAACCCGAAATCCGTATTATCACCCCCCTCCACTCTTTATCCAGTACCAATCATTTCTTATTTGATTTCCTGATGGTGCGGCGAACACCTAAAACTCACTGCTGCGTGTAAAATATACTACCCAGGTTCAAACTGTTGTCTGTTTGCGCTTGAATAGTACGACTTTCAAAATAATCACAGGAGACACAGCCATGATTAATAGAAAGTATCTTCTCAGCGAATTTACAGGACGTGGACGAAGATCGGCTGTCAATACAGGAATGGTGGCACTGGTCACCAGTGTTCTACTCTGCATTACTTTACTTGCAGGGGCTCTGGAGCATGCTTTTCAGGCACCACTCAGCGATATCGGTGCAAATATTACCGTACAAAAATCAGGCGATGTTCCTGAACAGATGGCAGGCCCGGTGCTGCCCTGTTCGGTTGCGCCAATCAGCAATCTGCAACGAATAGAGATTGCCAAACTCCCTGGAATTCAATCCGTCAGCCAGGCGGTTCTCTTCTGGGATTTTTCCGATGATCTGTTTCAAATTTTTGTTGGCATGGACGCTGACGATCATGCGGGCCCTGCCTTACTGCGTACTGCAATCCTTGACGGAAGAATGCTTACAACTGGTGATACAGCAGTTGAACTTGCTGAAACAATATGGGCCACACAAAACAACGTGAAAATTGGTGATACTGTTAAAATTGGCGGAGAGCCATTCACACTTGTCGGGCTGGTTGATGCGTCGCAGATAAGTCGAATAGGTACTGCGAATCTTTATATCCCGCTTCAGGAAGCCCAGAAAATCACAGCAAATGCACCAGGTGTTGCAGAAATTCATGAATTTGCAAGTAAGGATAGCAATATTCTTTTTATCCAGGCAGATCGAGATAAAACCGGAGATATTGCAAAACAGATCAAAGAGCTGCTGGGAGAAAAAGCGAGTGTTTCAACGCCAGAGTCATTTAAAAACTTGCTGGGTAGTCTTTTCACTCTTACCCAGCGTTTTTCAGGGATTATATCTGGCATGGTTTTTCTTCTCGCCCTGCTTCTTATTGTTCGGAATTCTTCAGCCTCCATTGCAGAGCGCAGCAAAGAAATTGGCATTATGAAAGCTGTTGGCTGGACAGGCGCGGATATACGAGGACAACTTCTAGCTGAAAACGGTCTCTATATCATCCTTGGTACTGTTCTTGGCCTAGTGGTGGGTGCACTTGCATCGTGGGGACTATCCCACATCACCATTGCCATTCCCATTCCCTGGGACATGGCTCCCACACCGCATTTCCTGCCTGGTGGTGAAGAGCAGCTTTTCAAACAGGTTCAGTTGCAGATGGATTTCACCTTGCAGCTGCTCCTTCTCTGTTGCACAGTTCCTGCCTTGCTGGGCCTTGCCACGGTATGGAGTGCAAGCAGATCTATTTCCAAATTACAAACTTCGGAGGTTCTCCGTTATGAATGATAACAAACCAATACCAGCAATTTCTGCTGAGAATATCAGTAAACATTTTGGATCGGTAACTCCGGTTCAAAATGTCAGTTTCAAGGTTGAACAGGGTGAATTCATTACTCTGCTTGGCCCTTCAGGATCAGGGAAGTCGACTCTACTTGGTCTCATCGCAGGTTTTGAGAAGGTCAGTGATGGAACAATTGCGTTACAAGGGCGTGAAATTGGAAATCTTGATGAAGATGAATTGGCACTTCTCAGACGGGAATCTGTAGGCTTTGTTTTTCAGGCATTTCATCTCATTCCCACATTGAGCGCCCTTGAAAATGTAGCGTTCCCGCTTTATCCGGTCAAAATGAGTGAAGACGAACGTCTGGAACGTGCCAATACACTCCTTAAACAAATGGGGCTAACTGAGCGTGCGGATCATCTTCCTGCAAAACTCTCGGGGGGTGAACGGCAACGGGTTGCCATAGCAAGAGCGTTGGTTAATAAACCAGCAATTCTCTTTTGTGATGAACCCACCGGAAATCTTGACTCAAAAACCGGGAAAGAAATTTTAGATCTTTTGATCACACTGAACACAAAACAGGGCGTTACACTGTTTATGGTTACCCATGACCAGGAAATCGCAAAGCTATCCAATCGTTCACTCTATATGCAAGATGGAGAGGTTACACAATCATGAAAAACAAATTCAAACAAAACACCAGCATTTTTCTGTCACTTTTCATTATCCTCGTTTTTTCACAACTGTGCTCTGCAGCATCTGCAAAGGTTGATATTCTCTTTATGAATCATGGCCCAATGCGTCCAACTGTTGCCAAAATCAAAACCCTGATTGCAGACTATGGTGATAAGGTGCAGGCTGACTGGTACGATGTGGATCAACAATCTGGAAAATCTTTTTTGAAAAAACAAAAGATAACCGGTCACATCCCCATGTTGATTCAGATTAATGGCCAGTCTGAATTTGAAATTGATGGCAGATCGGTAAGCTTGCAAGGCTTTCCCACGGGTGCCAGCCCCTTTAAACGCGTGGAAGGAAACTGGTCATTGGATGATTTGAAAATCCTGCTCGATAAAGAGGCGAGGTGATTGCAATGGAGACATGCTCGCTTATCCGTCAGGGAATAAAAGCCGGCTGCAGTGATTGGAAGCGCTCAAAATGGCTCATAACTGGCATTATGCTGGGTATTGCTTTTTATATTGCGATCTCCTCCATTGGTGCCAGCTATACTGAACTTGTGCGTTTGCCTTTCAGCAGAATTGAAAGTGACCTTCTGATTCAGCTCGGGACAAAAGGCAGAAGTCAGGGCACAGACAAAAACAGTTCCATAAAACTTCCTTTCTCCAATCAGGCAATTGAGAGTAATACGGTTAACAATATTGCTGCGCTGAGCGGAATAAAAAGGCTGGATCCGGCCATTCTGCTCTGGCATCAGGAAAAGAAGAATTTTCTTACCATTACCGGAGTCAATCACCTGGCCACCGAAAGTGGCCCTGCAAAGGTATTGCAGTGGGTCTCAAAAGGTCGCCCCTTACAAAACAATGGTGAAACAGTAGTTGAAAGCCACTATGCCCGCTTTAATAAACTAAAACCTGGTGCTACAATTTCCTTTGGAGAACGGGACTTTAAGATAGTTGGTATCACCAAAATCAAAGAAGGTGCTTCTCTTGCGGCTGCTAACTTCTATATTTCGATGGATGATGCAAGGGCACTTGCTGGGATGGATGAAGGGGCGGTTAACCTTCTTTCTGCAAGTTTACAATCCGGCACAGACAAAGATCTTATTAAAAAAGAGATAATTGACTTGCTTCCTGGAAGCATTGTTTCCTCAACTGATTCCATCGGGGAAATGATGCAGGGTTTTGCCAAAATTAGCGCTGCTGCGGCCCGTTTACTCAGTATCATTGCCCTTATCTTCACCTTATTGTTTTCCTGCTGGCTGATTATTGGCAGGCAGGAAGAACAACGCTGGCAGGTTGGTCTTATGCAGACGATGGGATGGCAGAATAAGGATATTCTAATGCGCACAGCAATAGAAATACTTACAACTAGTCTGATTGCAGCAATTGCGGGAATGGCACTTGGCTATCTCTTTACCATTGGAATAGGGCGTATGGAAGTCTCGTTGACACTTCCATGGAATCTTGCTCCAAATCCTGAAGGAATGCATCAGGTTCAGGGGGGCAAGTCCATACCGGTTCCTCTGCCTGTTGTCATTCAGCCTGTTGTTTTTGCCAGTGGCCTTGCTGCTACATGCCTTACTGCTGTGAGCACTGGTGTCTGGTGCAGTTTCAGGCTATGTGGGCTTGGGATACGTGACACTCTTTTCGGGGAATAACAGCCGGCAAGGCTCCCATTGATATGTGTTGAGTGTATGACCTATATCTGCGGGGGCCTTATAATGGCTGGCAGGAATAGCAGCCACGGGAAGCTGTCATCTCCAGAAATCTTGCTGATGAAGATATCCTCAAAACCTGCGCTGGTCAGATTAAATGTTCCCGTGTCTCCAGGATCAAAATCCACTGTGCCTTTAAAGAAGCCGGTAGTGTGCACATTACCTGAAGCATCTATGGAAATATCATATCCGGAATCATCAAGAGTTCCACCCATGGCCTTGGCCCACACGAAATCGCCTGCATTGGTTAGTTTGCTGATAAAGATATCCGTTCCCCCAGTGCTTGTCAGGTTAAAAACCCCCACTCCGGGATCAAAATCTGCAGTACCTCCGAAAGAACCTGTGCTATAAACATTTCCTGAGGCATCTAAGGCGATCCCATATCCACTTTCGGAAACTGTCCCTCCCATGCCTTTTGCCCAGACAAAGTTTCCATTTACATCAAGCTTACTAATAAATACATCGGCACCGAATTGCGCGGAATTGAGCAGGTTAAACGTCCCGGGGCCGGGATCAAAATCGGCTGTACCGTTGAACCAGCCAGTGCTGTATACATTTCCAGAAGTATCAACGGAGACGGCCTGTCCGACATCGGAAGACGTTCCTCCCATACCTCTGGCCCAAAGAAATTCACCGGTGCTGCTGTCCAGCTTACCGATGTAAACATCATCGTTTCCGTGACTGATCAGATTAAAAATTCCAAAGTCAACACTCCCCTTAAACCAGCCAGTGGCATAGACGTTTCCGGAAGAATAGAGGGCAATTCCCAGCCCGACATCAGCAGAAGCTCCACCAAAGCCTGTGGCCCATATAAAGGAACCGTTGTTGTCCAGTTTGCTGATAAAAACATCCCTGTCACCTACGCTTGTAAGGACAGAAGTTCCTTCAGTCCTTGGGGCAAAGTCGACACTGAATTTGAAGTAACCGGTTGTGTATATATTACCTGAAGAGTCCACGAAAATACCATAGCCATAATCATCTGCAGTCCCGCCAATACTCCAGGCTACAAGGAAGTCTCCATTGCTGTCAAGTTTGCTGATAAAAATATCACTAATGCCAATGCTTGTTAAATTAGCAGTTCCTGCTCCCGGATCAAAATCAACAGTATTTTGATAGTAGCCGGTTGTATAAACGTTACCTGACGAATCCACAGCGATTCCCCATCCCTCATCATTTATAGTACTTCCAAAAGACCTGGCCCAGATAAGGTCACCGCCAGGGCTCAGCTTGCTGATAAAGATATCGTTATCTCCCACGCTGGTGAGAGTTGTGGTTCCAGCACCCGGATCAAAGTCAACTGCGTCTTGAAAATATCCAGTAGTGTATACATTACCTGCAGAATCAACGGTAATTGCATAACCTTCATCAGAGGTTGCACCTCCCATGGATTTCGCCCAGACAAAATCGCCGTCTTGAGCATGTACCAGGGGAGTAAAGTGCATCATTAAAAAACTGAAAAAGAAGGTGAATGTGAGGAATGATCTCAAAAATAATTTATATGTTTTCATATTGTTACCTAATTATTGCAGGCATAAATAAAATCCACGGAAAGCTTGCAAACGTATTGTAAGAAGCTGCAACATCCAGCAGTCCGTTACCATAGTCATTGTCAGGTCCGGCATCTCCCAAATCGTTGCTTGATGATATGATTGCACTTTCAAGTTCAGCAACACTCAGCTGCGGGTTTGCGCTGAGCAATAGAGCCATGGCACCAGAGACATGGGGTGCGGAAAAGGAAGTGCCAGAAACAAAAGCGTAGGAATTGGGAAGGGTCCCGTTGAAGGTTAAATCAGCTGTCTTAATATTTATCCCGGGTGCGACTATTTCAGGAAAAATAGTGTTATCACATATTGAAGTGCCACGACTGCTGCTAAAGTCAATCTGAAGTTGTTCGTCAACGTTTCCAATGGCAAAACTTTCAGTATAGTTTGCCGGGCTTACACTGGAAAAAGAGTTGGGGCCGGAGTTTCCTGCAGCAAAAACAACAGCAACCCCTGCAGCTTTCAAAGCCTCAATATCAGTTACAAATTCATCGAAACACTCATTAACCTTATCATCGTAGCCCCAGGAGCCATTGACCACATCGGGGAGGTCATCAGTATTTGGATCACCATCGGGATCCAGAAGCCATTGGAAACTTGAATGAATATGGCTGAGCAGAGCTTGCCCGGCATCATTGTACATCTTTACAGCAATCCAGCTTGCTCCGGGAGCCACTCCAATAGCTGTGCCGCCGGCATCTCCACCAACCATGACACCCATGGTTTGCGTTCCATGGCCATGATGATCGTATGGTGTGGTATGTTCACCATGCGGATCAAACCAACTGTTGCTGCCGCCGCGCCACCTTGAAGCAAGGTCCGGATGGAGGATATCCACACCCGTATCCATATTGGCAACAACAGTCCCTGCGCCGGTATATCCTTTAGCCCAGAGTGTGGGGGCATTTATGGTGTCAAGATTCCACTCGGGAGTTGTTGAAGATCCTGCCATGGCAACAGGAAGGCTTAATATGCTGTCCAGGCGGACACTCTGAATTCCGGGTTGCTGTGCAAGCTCATCAATATTTTTTGCTTTTATTGTGACGGCCATACCGTTAAATATCCAAAATGGAACTATTTTTCGTGCACCTTTTTTCTTTAAGAAATTTTTAAGAGGTCTTTGTGTTATGTCGGCTTTTGCTCTTAATGCCTTATTGATTCCTGCTCTTGACAGGCTTTTAGTGGCATCTTTTAAAAGACCGTTATTAATTATTTTAAATGACGAAGTGTCAAGCTGGTCAGACAGGGTGATAATTACCGCAATCTCATCTTCAGGGGAGTGTGTTTGCAGGCGAGATTCAAGTCTTTGGGCGATAGGCCCTGCCTGCGAAGAAGAGACAGCATAAATTGTTAAAAATATGCAAATATAGATTTTCCATAGTATTCTTTTCATAAAGGAAATCCATTACTTATTATTGTACGACTAAATTTTCCACACGAAAATCGCCAATGGTAATTGTAACTTTACTGCCCGGTTTAACTAATCCTCCCTTGTTTCCGAAAAACATCCAGTAAATGCGTCCTTCCTGCGGTTTGTTTGATGTGCGTAATGGCCCAACCTTACCCAGGCTGGGAACGGCCAGTACTTTTTGGCTTGTCTGATCTATCAGGTAGGGCTTGTTTTTACGTACAAACAGAGTCCCGGCTTTTTTTGAATCAAGTACCCGGTATCGAAAATCAACCATACGTCCATCCACGGCCATGCGAATGGTGGTGACTTCAATGCCCCATTTTTCTTTCATTATCTGTTTTCTGCTCATTTCTTTAGGAAGGGCAGCGTTTGCAATTACAATGAAGAAAAGGGTGGATAACAGGTATACCGAGAAGACCAGTATACCTGAGTAGCGTGTTCGACTATTTGATTTAAAGGGTAAAGTTTTCATTCTAATTCACATTTGTTTCCTTAAGGTACTACTGGCGTTCCCATGCCTGTAATAGCCGGAATAAATAATATCCATGGGAACCTGTCTGCTCCTGTATTCAGGTGTACAAGCATCCCGCCTCCCGAGGCACCATTACTGCTGAGCGACATACTTCTATCATAAACAGCAAATGAACCTTCTTTTTCAGGTGTCCACAGAGCATCCAGCGTCTTACCTGCAGCGAGAAGAGCAGAATACCGTTCTCTTGGGTATGGATAGAGGTTGCCATCTTCAGCGACAATCTTCATATATGGCCCCTGAACAACCGGAGTGTGTGACATAAGTCCCGCATTTAAAAATCGAATAAGCAAGGTCTCATTTGCTCTGCCTGCAGCGATTCCAGGTGCTGCTTCGCCAGGAGCAAATGACTGGCCATTGATCAGAAAATACTTGGGCTTATAGTTGAGCGGAGTTGCAGGTGCTGCAGAACTGTGCAAGGCCGGGTCTACTTCACTATAGAGAAGTGTTACTTCACTAACGGCTTCTACATAACTTCCAACTTTCAGGGCGCCATAGAGTCCCATCTGGATCTGTTTTGCCGGATGGGTTCCACTCTGATAGAGATAGGTACCGGATTTAAGGTTGTTCCAGGTGTAGGTGGCAGAACCGCCGCCAGCTATGGCTTCATGGGTAAAAGCCCGAACTCTTGTTCGTCCTGGGACATCAACAAAAACTTGTGGGGTCAGAATTGTTAGCTGACCTGGAATCACCAGAGAGACAGGTTCAGTAAGGCAATTACGTAAGTTGATTGTGAGATTTCCTCCAGCAGCTACAATCTGATCCGGGCCAGTAGTCCATGGTACAGGTGCACCAGGGCAATTTCCGGGATCTTGAACAAAACCCCACATACTGATGGGTGTTGCGGATCCGGGAGGTGTCCATTCGGCTTCTACTGCAGCCAGATCAAGGGCGTAGGAAGAAGCTGTCGTCAGTAACAATGCAGCCAGTAGGAAGGCTGCGCTTCTTACATTTTTTATTATTATTGTACTGTTCATAACTTTTCCTTTACCGTTAAGGTATTGTCACTTCTGGGGCTTCGATAAACAACATTGTCATCATGCCACCAGGAAAAATATCATCATTGGTCAACTCTTTTTCATTGTGGGAATGCCACATGTAAGTAAAGCCGCCATTGGGATTCAAGCCACCATCACCAGGAGGCAGAGGAGCCAGTGATCCAAGATAAGGGCTTCCACCGAAAAATCCGCCAAAAGTAAGATCTGGCTGTTGAGGCAAAATTACAGGAAATGGCTTGCCATGATCCGCACAATATTCATGTGTTACCGGATCAAATTCTGGTGCATTGGCGTCTTGGGCGACACCAACTGCCTTACCATTACAGTCGTGGGGCCGATTAACATCGGTTCCACCATAAATATCCCATTCCAGGCCTTTACCGGTCCATTCAAAGATTGCATCCGTGGTTGTACCTGGATGTGATGGTACAGTGAACACTTCGTGGCTGAGATCAGGTCCTGAACCTGGAGCACTCTCAAGAAGTCGACCATCGAGTGCTATGATTCGGGCATGGTTCCCGTGATGATGAAAAGGATGCATTTGTCGACCGCCACCAATTATTCTCATAAGTAACCTTTCCCCGGGGTGCATCTTGGGTAAAATGTTGTAAGGCTGATGGGGAAGTAATGCTAAATTTGCTTCAGCCATTGTATCAGGTGCTGCACGTCCATTGATGAACCAGAGTACTGAAAAGTAATTAGCGATATAATCATGGTCAGCTATTGATCCTGGTCCAAAAAACTCCACGTCTTCATGAATCCTGCCATCCATTTCACTGAGAAGAAACAGGTATTCACGATCAAATTGAGTGTCCGGGTGGTTATAGGCGTGATCGACACCGACGGTTGGGCGAACAATGAGTGCACCCATTAAGCCCATTTCAACCTGAAGTGCAGAATCGGTACCACTGTAATACGTATAGGTTCCGGCATTGGTGGCAACGAATTCATAAGTGACTGTTGCGCCAGGTGTGGCTTCACTTGTTATGCTCCCCTGTACTCCCGGGTCTGCTGCTACAACACTTGCCTGTTGACCAGGAAAAACCATAGAGACGTTTGGAGGCGGTGCTGCGCCTGCAACAGTCAAATTGTTAGTCAGGGTGATTGTTATCGTGTCTCCCTGGTTGACAATTAATGTGGGTCCCGGATATTGAGCAAGACCCGCACCGTTTGCGTATCCCCACATTAGCAGGCTTCCACCATCCGGTGTTGAGATCTGTCCGGTTCTGACGGCCAGATTAAATGAGGTTCCTGAGATGCCATCAATTGTTGCCCTTGCTCCATTGGTAAACAGAGCCAGGAACACGGCACCTAATGCTGCAATTAGCATTGCTGGTTTGATAATTCTTATATTCATACCTGTCTCCCTTCTTTTCAGTTGACAACTATTTCAGTCATCATGCCGCCAAACTGCTCGGTACCATTACTTAAATAGTTCAGGTTTGTTGTATAGATAAAATACTTGGTTCCCGGAGTTGCATCTGCAGGTACCTCAACAATGGCATCAACGGATTCTCCTCCACCAAGAGTGATGGAATTTGTGTTGTAGTACAGATTGATGCCGGTGGGTCCTCGTAACAATTTTGCATCTTTACCTACTACCTGCATGGGAAGACCTAAAATTCCAAGAGTATAATTTCGCGTGACATTGAGGTTTGAAATACGCAGTAATACCCTTTGTCCTGCATCAGCTGCGATCAGGGAGCTTTCGATTTGAGTCACCTTACCGCCGTTGTCCCCAGGCTGTGCTGGAAGTGGAAGGGGATTCACTGTGTCAGGGTAGCCCCTGCCGTTAAGCATCGGATAGTTGTCTTCCATCAAAGCAAAGGGAAGCGGTTGGATAATTTCACTGGCATCATGAAAAGCAGAGTCAAAGGAACTGATCTGTAAAGGATAATCCACATCGTATCCAGTGGAGCCGTCGCCGTCGTTATATGCAAACTTTGTATAGGTTTTTGAATTATAGACAAAAGATGTTCCATCCTGTGCTGGTCGTACATAAAGACTTCCCAGCATACCCATTTGCATGTGTTCGGTGGCCTCTACATGACAGTGATACATGTACGTTCCCGGGTCGTTTAACTTGTAATAGTAGGTTAAACTGGCACCCATATTGATTGAAATTGCAGAGTCAGGCAGGCCGTCAAAAATATTTGATGATTCCGGGTAGCCATGGAAATGAACTGTATGGGGATCAAAGAGATCCGCACGTAACACCATGCCTACATTTGTTAATGTCAGGTAGAATTCGTCGCCTTCATCAAGTACAATGGGGGGCGCCGGAAAGGCTGCTGCAAGTGTTCCCTCAGCCATAATAACAGCATCATCATTCGGGTTTGCCGATCTGGTTGGAAGACCGGTTAAATCTGAAAAACCAAACATATATTGGGTTTTTCCGTCTGCCATTGTGATATAGCCATCACCTGCTCCCAAATGCATGCATTTGGTGTTGGGTGGTTGGATTTCCCCGGCAGTAGCCCAGTCAGCAGAGCCGTCTGTGTCACCAGGACATTGAACCAATATCCCGGCGGAGGCGGGGGCTCCGCCTCCATTTACTGCCAGGCCGCCAAACAGGGCTGCTATGAACAAATATTTTATGGTTCTCATACTTTCACCCCTTTTATGTTTGTATTTGTTTGGTGTTAATAGCGTTTATCAGATCTCTCCAGGCATCTTCCAAGTCATTTCTTGCTTCTATCAGTTTCTTGTTTTTGCTTCCCGGATCCACCAGCGATCTTTCAAGAAGTGTGGCCAGGATCTGCAGATAATCTGCAGATCTTTCAAGATCAATCATTGCCCGTTCAAGATCAGTAACAGCTACTTTCAGATCTTTTCCGAGACTTTCAGGGTTCCCCCTGACTTCCGCCAGTTTTTCGGTGGCGTCTTTAAGGGCTTCCCTCATGAGTTCGACATCTTCTCTTGCTAAGTCGAGATCATCTTTTTCATCTGCTTCAGCAGACTTTGCTCCACCAATCCTTAGGGTGTTGCCAGAGTCATTTTGCACGGTATGTTGTGTTTCATCATCATCTGTCACTGCTTCAGCTGGTTCCGCATCACGTATGACGGATTCGGGTTGGGGTTGAGAAGAGGCATAAAGATCTGTTACCTGCACTGCTGGCTGGCTGGAAAGAGTTCTTGTTTTTCCACTACCCTGCAGTCCGGCGACAGGTGTTGGAGTCCGATCAGAAACCTGGACAGCTCCTGTTGATTCTGCAGAAACTGCCGTATCAACAGCAGATGTAATTCCATCTACTAAGGATTGAACTGTTTGTGCTGCAGGTTGAGTTGTTGTTCTGTTGGGTCTTCCAAATAATGAAGGAGATCCCGTTGTTGTTGTGCTGCTTTGAGTCGGGTTGTTTGATAGAGCCACTTGATTAGCAGTTTGTGTTGCTAATTGAGCAGGTGTACCTGCCTGTATTTCGTCGGCTCCTATATCTGAAAGCGTTCCAGGAAACGGACGGGGATCTCCGTCAAAATCTACGGCAAGTTCAGGAATAAGTACTAAGGGTGCATTGGAACCATTGTTCCATGCCTGGCCTGTTCCTATGTGGTAATCGCTATCTCCCAGTGAGATAGGAGTAAAGCGGATATTAATGGAATTACCGCCTTCATCCACAACTGTAGATGAATCTACAAAGTTGAAGTATGCACTGAGGAGTCCTGGAGGACCCACGTTGTTTGATGTATCTGTTCCGTCTATGGTGTAGTCGAACCCTGTTGCAGGATTCGTAAGGCTTGAAAGGATACTGTTATCAGGATTTAAGTGGGGATCTGAACCTAAGAGCGATCCAAATACATGAATGTCCCAGTATTGTCCTGCAGGATTAAGTGCTAAACCACCTGCACCGCCATTTAGTGAGGCATCATTAAAATAAGAACGATTTTGCCAGATGATATTATTCACTAACAGCGGATCAGAGAAGCTTGGGTCTCCAATCGGCCCAAGCAAGCCTTGAAGGATACTGCTGTGAACAGCAGCAACAAGTCCTGAAGGTTGGGGCGTGGAGTTTGCCTGACCAGCCTGAAATGACAATGTGCTGGTTGCAGTACTGTCGTTATGGGCAATAGTGTTGTTTACTATGTTTGCCCTTGCTACATCCTGGAGAGAAATTCCTGCTCCTGAATAGCCAGCCACGTTATTTACGATCATGTTATTAATAATGTTTAATCTGTACCAGTTGCTGTCATTAAGAGGTTCAGTTCTTACATCGTCAGCATTTACTGCAAAGGCTCGGATACCACCACCCTGTCCGGCACCACTCATGTTGCCTTGAATCAGGTTATTGTCAATGGTCACGGAACCGGATCCGGTTCCACCGGCCGCGTCACCACCGATATAGATACCAGCGCCGTCACCAGCTATGGCAAATGGTGCACCGAAGAAGACTTCATTAAAAAGGATTTGATTCTTTTGAATGATATTGTTGCCAGGATTCAAACCCCGATGTTGGATTCCTCCGCCGTTAAAGCGACCGAAGTTCCCCGTAATGATGTTGTCAGTTACAAGATAGCCTTCAGAACCTTCATTGAGAGCAATACCACCTCCGCCCTGGATACCACCGTTTCTATGGATTTTGTTGTTTCGAACAACAATTCCATCGTTATTGGCATCAACTCCTGTGGCGGATGTACCGATGGCAATACCACCGGCGAAATTACCCTGGTTGCCAGTTATGTTGTTGTTACTAATCTCCAGCCCGATAGCACTGCTGACGGCGAAGATACCGCCACCGGCTTTGGATCCGGAAATGGTTAATCCATCAATGGCTGCCTGGCCGGGAATGGAGAAAGGATTGCCAGGATTGAGTGTTTGTGCTCCAAAGTTCGTTTCCCCAAGGACAAGAATACCGGGGGCTTCACCGGCTGTGAAAGGATCACGACCAAGAAAAGTGATATATTCCTGGGCACCCAAAGCATCTACTTTGGCATGCCATGTTTGCAAACGGTCGGTTGGGATTGGGTTGGCGTTGATGAACGATCCTGCTCCAGCACCCTGCAGGCGTACTGGCTTGTTCATGATAACGTTTTCGTTAAACTGTCCGGTTCCAATAAGAATAATATCGCCGGCAGTTGCAGCGTCGACTGCTGCTTGAATGGATCCGCCAGAAGAGACAGTCCAGACACTTATACTGCTGCAGTCTGCGATGTTCAAGCTTATGCCAAGTTCTGAAAATAGTCCGTTGTCTCTGGTTACTCTAATTTGTCCAGTGCTACTGCCAATAGGCAAAGTTACCCTTATTGTTTCATTGGTCCAGGAGTCAACAGGAAGAGAAACACCATTCAGGGTCGCAGCACCAGTTCCCTGGGCAGCACCAAAGCCGACATTACGAGTGATAGTTGGTATCGTATTCAAGGTCGGGTAAAGAGGATTACGAACAATAATCGTGCCACCAGGAGGTGCATTAATGATGACTGATCCGGAACCATCCACAGGATCCGTATTGGTACAGACAAGTGGGCCTGTTTGAGACCCGGTTGTGACCGAGTGTATTACGGGTGAATTATTAGCCGGACCAGTATATATCCGTGAATCGTTTGTAGAAAAGGCTACAAGCGGCACAATGGGCGTGTCCAGATAGGAAGTGGCTCCAGGGAAGTAATGGAATGTCCAGGGGGTCACTGCGTAATCGGGATCATAAAATGGATCCTTTGTTACACCATCGGCCAGAAATGGATCGTTGAGGGTCAATGTGATCATGTTGGGAGAAACTCCCGTTGGTGATGGTACATTAACAGTATAAGTTGATGGCAGCATGGCATTGAATCCACCGAATTCATCGGTGTACACCCTTGCCAGCTCATTCCCATTCCAATCCGTGAAGGACACAGGAAGCCATGGGGCCGCTAACTTTTCGCCAAAAATGGGGCTGGCCTGATTAAACTCGGCGCCCAGGTCGTTGTTGACAAATCCAACAGCTCTTGCAGCTTTTGGAACCTGGGTGAAGAGGAAAAAATCAGCCGCTGCATTTTTGCCATCACTCAAACTAACTGCTTTCCTGTCGCATAATGGCCGAGGGTCTCCTGCAAAAGGTGCAGGGCTGACGCCATCAAATGACATGAAATCAGGTACTGTACGAATGTCACCAACACAGGATGCTGGAAGAAGAAGCGGACTGGGAACATATGTGTCACCAAAATCTACGTTTCTGTCCTCTTCCTTAACGAGTTCATATCCTGGAGGTGTAACTGTTTCAACAATATATTTTCCAGGAGGAATGGTTGCTGTTTCTGTACTTCCCGAGTCTATACCACCGGGAAAGTATGAGTCAAAAGCATATCCACCATCAAAGAGGCCGGGTCGTACCTGGTTCCAGGTACCAAAACCGTCGGCGCATTCATTTATTGAGCCAAGTCCTCCTGGAAGGTTCGGCAGGTTCTGGATACATCCGCTGGGTTTGTTGTCGTCCCAGCTGTCAGTTGTGGTTATCTGGATGGCATCGCCTGAATCAAAAACTCCATCAAGATTTAAATCAGTGTCTTCAGCACCGGCAACTCCTGTCCATTCGGGATTTGGAGTAACGCCATCGTCCAGAACTGCGTACATTGGTGCCCATTGGAATGGATGGTTATCCACGTCTGCAAGGGTCGCTCCGTCACCGTTCAGATCATCGATGATTCCATCGCTGCCGGGAAGGAGGGTGGTGTTGTTTATCATATCTTCATACAGGCTTACCTGTACTCGTGGAACACCGGGCTCCCATCCTTCTGCTGCAGCATATCGTGGATCGTTTTCAGCGCGGGTCACCGCATAGAAAACGATACCGGAGATACCACCGTTTTCACCAGGGAGATAACTGCTTTTTCCCCATTCGATCAGGTTGGCCTGACCCAGAAAAAGATGCATTGCCTGAGTAAGAACAGGCCCTGTCTCAGTTCGGGAATCAAGTGTTCCGGTTTCGTTAAAGGGATCAAGAATATCCTGAGCTTGTGGGTTTTTGTTGCCAAGAGCTGGCCAGCCAGGCCCAGGAATAGGACCACCATCGTCAACTGCCGTGGTCATACCGGTTGCTTTAAATCGTGCAAAGTCCACTTCTACTACTAACCATTTAAAAAATGGAAAGACTTCGTCAAAAGGCACATATCCATCAAGATCTGTGGGGAAGGCCTGATAGATAGTGCCGTCCCTGAATCTAATGTTTACGTTTTGTTCTGGGATTCCAGCTTCTCCGGCATCCCGGAAGCCATCTTCATCTGCGTCAAAAAAGACATAATTTTCAAGTGTTCCAAACCAGCGGAAAGTGAGAAGATCTCCGAGGTTAACTGCCTCGCCCTGCCCGCCGATACCGGCTGGAACAGTGACTGTGTGGAACCCGAAAAGAGTGTCAAGATATGTATCCCAGGTAACCAGTTGATAGGTTCCGGGAGGCACATTTTCAATGAGGAAAGAGCCGTCTTCATTAACTTGCGCTGCATACTTACCAGCTTCTCCCAGTAGGCCACCAGGCATAACCAGCGGATCGTTGAGACCTACCCATCCACTTGGAACAGGTGGTCCAGGGAAAAAGCCCTGAAGTGTTGGAGGTTTGGAAAAATGGTTACCCCTCAGTATTCCGGAAATGGTTCCCGTTGCGGCAGGAGGTGTTCTGTTCCATTCCAATGTATTAAAAGTCTGTCCTTTAAACGTAGAAAGTGCAGGGCCAAGTTTTACATAACCATAAAATACATGGTTGAAACCTGTACCAAAGCCTTCTACAAAGAGCTTAGGCTCATTTGCTTTAACCCAGGCATCCACCGTGGGGGTTCCTTCTATTGTTGAGGTCTGAGACCACGTCATGTTGGCACCCGCATCATCAAGCACAGGGGGAGTTACAACAAGACCGTATTTTCCGGGCACCAGATATTTGATTATGGCTTCACCAACTCTTAGATTATAAGGATTGGCAGTACCTCCAAGATCATGCTCGTCTTGTGTCAGGGTGATGATGGCACCCGATCCCGCTACATCAATTATGGGATTCCCATCAACATCAACAAGGGCTTCACCGGTTACTGCATCAAAGGTATATTGAGTACCTAAGGGGTTACCAAAGGCATCTTGTGTAACCATACCTGCAGTATCGGAAAGGAGCACAACAGCTCCTCCCAGGCCTTGATCATGTTCATCAAAAACGTTGTTTATGGGATTGTGATCTACAAATGCAAAAATTGAAATCTGTGCAGTGGGTAAGGGTAATGGGTTTACTATGACGGTTACAGCACCTGGATTTGGTGCCACAACAGTCGTTCCACTATTGGAAAACCCCGAATCAGGAAGAACTGAGACAAAATATCTCTTGCTCGTATCCAATGCAACACCTGAGGCATTTTCTATGATATCAACGCTGCCGCCAGCGGCCTGGCCACTGGCCACAACAGGTGCATGGCTGTTGTGAATGTCAGTACTGATACTGACCCGCACCGGTACACCTGGAACAGTGACGTTTGTATTATCCTACTCCAACAGCCATCGAAAGCCTGTTGTAATTGGAACGCCATCAGGATCTACCACGTTAACAGTTACTGCATTACTAGTTGCAGTAAATAACGCACCAGCGGTCAGGATGGTAAGAAAAAATGACCATATTCTGCCTCGTTTATTGCTCTGCTTCTGTTTCATGTACTCCCCTCCACATATCTGTGAATCTGAGTTGACACTGTTATTCGTTATATTAAAGGAACGTATTCGTTATCTATTTCACCGTTATTGTGAAAGCCATTTTCAACCAGGATGTTAATTTCCGGTTTTTCCACCAGAATGGTTTGTATACCCAGCAGGGCTGCAAACAATTGAGAGTTCATAAAATTATCCATGTCCTGTTGTGTCTTCCACTCTTCAACCAGATAAAAGATGTCTTCATTGTCAATATCCTGATAATTCTTAGCATTCAGAAACCCTTTTTTGAGTCTTATCTGGTCCGATATCCCATTTAAGGTTTGGACAAT